>JAYESA010000005.1:46503599-46756099 GCA_036927795.1 Iris macrosiphon | reverse complement strand
ACCAATATCCATTCCTCACCTACACACAACCACAGTTGATACACATAAGATACACAAAGATTTCCCCCAATCTTCTAATGCATATTGTGATACTCAAGTTTAAAATGAACCTTCAAATTGCTGTTGCCTAATGTCGTACCCTGCTTTGTACGATGGTATGCACAGACCCTGTGAAGTCTGCCGCAACACTCATGTGCACATCAAATGTGCACTGTCGGGTCTGTGCAGATGGTGTGTGCAATAGCCTCTCCCCATCTCACTGCTCACTGTGTTGCTCCCCAAATATGTGGTCAACATGACATATACTCCTATGGACAGACACTCCCCTATAACTAGATGACTAATACTTAAAGCAGTGCACAAACCCTAACCCTAACCCTAACCCTAACCTAAATCTACTCGGTTGATACTAACTGATACACTGCAATATGAGTATCCAGGATACAGAGTTGAATGAAGAAGTATCAGTACTAGGACTAGGTGTATCAGTGCATTTACTGTATTCCTGAGTATTCTTATGTGTGTGTAGACGAGTAGATGTATAACATAATTGGGTATTCAAGTGTATATATGCTAGGACTAGGAGTATCAGCGCATGTACTATATTTAATGATGAGTATATACTTGAACGATGTCTATTCATTTTTTACCGAAGTATCTAGAAATGGATATGAATTACTATCTGCATCATCGTTCGTGGATGTACAATCGTCATCCTGATGACATGTGCGGTGTGCAAAATAAATTCATTGAGGGTGTACAGCAGTTCCTGCAGTTCGCCAAGGCGTTCCCTCAGTACATGGACGGTACCAAAATTAAGTGTCCGTGTGTGAGATGTCGCAACTTCAAATATCATCCAGAAGTGAAAGTCATATATCATTTATACTCGAAGGATTTCACACCGAATTACTATCAGTGGACCGCACACGGAGAACTTATGTCTTTAGCATCAGAGTCAGAGCCTTATGTGGAGCCGTATATCGATATCCACAACCACGCTGCTTACGACGACGGGTGGGTGAACATGATTTTTGATGCGTATGGGCCTAGTTTCGATCCGGACAATCATGATGCAGCTGAGAAGGGACCGAATGTTGATGCTGCAAAGTTTATGGAGTTGCTGGAGAATGCAAGGACTCCATTATATCCTGGTTGTGAAGATCATTCATCGTTGGAGGTGGTTACAAGATTATTGAGAATCAAGTCCAATTTTAACATGTCGCAAGAATGTTATAATCGACTGAAAGATTTGATTATAGAGATCTTACCAGAGGGTGCAAAGTTGCCTAAAGACTTCTACCGAACTAAGAGGATGGTGAGATCGCTCTGGATAGGATACAAGAAAATCGATGCATGTCGCAACGGGTGCATCCTGTACTACAAAGATGACAAGGATGAAGATGCGTGCAGATTCTGTAGTGCTGATCGCTACAAGGCCACTGGAAGAGGAAAGTCTGTCGGTGCAAAGAAGCCTACTGATTCGATGTACTACTTGCCTTTGACGCCACGGTTGCAGAGGTTTTTTATGGTAAAGGAGAATGCAGAAAATAGGAGTTTGTACAGGCAAAAACAGATCGAAGGAGTATTGGATCATCCATCCGATGGAGAAGCATGAAAGCACTTTGATCGAGAGTTTCCAGATTTTGCTTCGGATCTGCGTAATGTCAAATTGGGGATCTCCTTCGACGGTTTTACCCCATTCAGACTTTCGGGCTCCCAGTATTCGTGTTGGCATATGATCGTCACTCCGTATAATCTACCGCCTTGGATGTGCATGAAGACTCCGTATATGTTCCTAACCATTATTATCCCGGGTCCGAACAATCCAAAAAAAATATCGATATATATTTACAACCTTTGATAGATGAGTTAAATCAGCTGTGGGAAGTAGGTGCCAACACGTACGATATTTCTAGAAAGTAAAATTTTTAGATGAGGGCAGCACTTATGTGGACCATCAACGACTTTTCGGCCAATGGAATATTATCGGGAAGGGGCACTCATGGTCGTCACTTATGTCCGTATTGCATGGACCATACTAAGGATTTTTATTTGAAACACGGAGGTAAACCGTGCTTCTTCGATTATCATCGATAATTTCTGTCAAAGGATCATCCGTACCGGAGGAACATGAATGCTTTTCATGCCGGCGTTGTGGAGAAGGCCAATCCACCGCCAAGGTAGCCCGGATACACGATATGGGAAAAGATAAAAGATTTACCAAGTGCTATCAAAGAGCCTGCTAAGGGGTACAAGTGTGACGGATTTGGTTGCACCCATAACTGGACGAAGAGGAGTATATTCTGTGATCTGCCATATTGGACCACCAATCTGATCAAGCATAACCTTGATGTCATGTATATCGATAATAATGTGTTTGATAACATAATTAATACTTAATGGAGGTAAAGAGGAAGATAAAACATAATACGAAGGCCAGGTTGGACTTAGAAGAAATATGTAGACGTCCTGCATTGGATTTAATAGAGGAGGAGAATGGAAAGTTAAAGCAGCGTAAGTCAATTTTCTCACTGGAGAAGGAGGATAAATGGAGACTTTGTAGGTGGATTAAGGGTCTAAAATTTCCAGACATGTACGTGTCAACTTGAGAAGATACGTCGACCTTAAAGATAACAAACTGGCGGGTATGAAGAGCCACGATTGTCACGTATTCATGAAGAAGTTAATTCCGATTGTATTTTAGAAATTCTTACCACAGGTCGTTTGGGATCCATTGACAGAGCTCAACTTATTCTTTAGAGATCTTTGTTCTACTAAGTTGCTCGTCGATCGTTTAGAAAAGCTAGAGAAGGACATTACGCTAACATTGTGCAAGTTCGAGAAGGTGTTTCCTCCTGGATTCTTCGACTCTATGAAGAATTTGCCAATTCATCTTTCCTATGAGACACGTGTTGGCAGTCCTGTTGGTTATCAGTGGATGTACCCCTTCAAGCGGTATCTGAATCACCTAAAGAGAAAGATAAAAAACAAGGCACGGGTTGAGGGCTCTACTTATGAAGCTTATGTTCTCAAGGAGATTACAAACTTTTTATCGTCGTATTTCAAACCTCATGTTGCTACTAATAGAACGAGAGCCCCGAGAAACGACGATGGATATCAGGAATCTAATGATGCAATACTGAAAGTATTCAGTGCATCCGAAAAGCCTTCGAGGAAAATAAAGAAGAAATATTTGAATGACGATGAGCTAAGGGCTGCTCAGTTGTATATATTACTCAATTACGACGAGGATAAAGTGGAGAAGCTAGAGGGGTAAGTAATTAATACATACACATTTATGTCATCTTAATATAATAGTATAAGCTACTATTATGCTACTAATCAGTGGTTGCTTCGTTGTTTTTCAGCACATATAATGATGAGCTGAGGTCGGTTAGACCCTACATAACAGACGAAGAAGTAGAACAAGAAATAAGATGCCATTTTTCTTCTTGGTTGAGCGCATATATAAGAAGCTTGGTAATTACTTTTTCTATACGCACTTGCACAATAAATAACTAACTATCGCTACTTTGGTATTTAGGTCGATCGTCTAATAACACCCGAGACTAAATCTATTTGAACTCTAGCCAAGGGACCAATTACTGCCGTCAAAATATGGCCAAGTTGCTGTGTGAATGAGTTTAGGTTCAAGACAATAAATGTTCCGATCAGAGACAGCCTTTTGGATCTTGATTCGACGAAAAATAGTTGTTTGTGTATCAAATCTTCGAACTACAAAGATGTCGATCCAGGCAATGATTTCTTTGGCATCTTACGAGAGATTGTGGAGTTGGCATATAATTATGGCATAGAACCTCCTATGATTGTGCTATTCAAGTATGAATGGTTCGATCCGATTCAAGATCAAGGTTAAAAAAATAACAAGCACAGTCTTATAGATATAAACTACAAGCGTAGATATCAAGGCTATGAACCATTTTTCCTATCAAGTCAGGCTCAGCTCGTGTACTTCATAACTTATCCTAGACGGGGGACAGCGAGGTCGGATTGGTGGGCCGTATGTAAGACTAAAGCTAGAAATACCTTTAACGTTGACGAAATAGCTTATTAGGAGGACGAGCTACCTCTTGTAACAAATATTGTAGATGTGGACTCAACGAAAGTTACTCATTACACAACTAATAATGTAGAAGAGGTAGAATTATTCGAAGACAAAGACAAAGTAGATGAAAGTGAAGATGGGGAGGAAGAGGAAGAGGATGACGAGGAAGGCGAACAAGATAAATTTCTGAAGATGATTGAAAATAGAATATTTTGCCCGAAGATATATACTATATTTTGACTGTAGAATATACTATTTTATGGAAGATATTTATTATATTTTGAGTGCCGAATGTACTATCCATTTAGACTTGTGACATCACTAGTTATTTATTATGCAATTCTATTAATGCTGTGAGATATGCATAACATTTTGACTGTAGAATATACTATATATTTGTGTATTTTTTTACTCATCAAATGTTGTTATCAGGTATGACAGGATGACACGGAGCATTCGGCAGGTCCTGAGGTAGACGGAGTGCTCCTCCGGTTCTGCCTACTATTGGTCTGGATTCTCGGCGCCTAGTACTCCAGTATATCGACCAGTCATATCTCCGACTGCGACAGCGTTACGTGGCAGCACTCCTGAGACTAGTAGTTCCAGGTCTGATAGTACTCCCTCATCCAGCATTCCTCGTGCTGACGAAACCATGAAGACAGATGAGCATATGGCGGAGGTTGAGCCGACGTCGTCCCAACATCAGCTAGATCCTCCATGCGCACCTCCGGACGAGACGAGGACGAAGATTTGGGCCGACATTATAAAGTAAGTCAATTAGATGGTTTTGCATCATATATATCGTATATTTCTTTATTCATCATATATTGACTTTTTCGATAAAAATAATTATCTCTGTATAGATATCGTCCCTCGTCGGTACAGAGACGCCTGGACCACTTTCTGAGGTACAACTACGGTGGCCCTTGGATCAACTACTCTAATGCTCCGGAGAAGAGGAAGGCGTTCTACTTTGCGCACTTTAAGGTAAAAGTATATTATATCAATCATCTAATTTATGCATATTATATAACTTACTAGATTACTTATTGTAGCAAACGTATTTTTTCTACCGTACCGGGCCGAGTTGATCGAGCAGATATTTCCTGCCGTTGCCGCCAAGCTGATCCGAGATGCTCTGGATGACCAGAAGGCTCGTGATCGCGCAAAAAAAATGATCCAAGGTTGGATCACGCCTGAGCAGTGGGCTGCGATGAGGGCTAGATTCGACGATCCGAGGTACAAAAAAAGGTCTGAGAAGGCCAAGGCGGCTAGGTAGAAGACAGTAAAGTGGTGTGGTGGCTCGATTCCAATCACGAAATATTTCAATCATTTGGTATATTTTTATTTCATATATATTATTTTAATGCAAGTACGATAAATTAGTAGTAGGATAAAATATTTAATTTTAGTACTAAATAATATATTTTAACAAATACAGAGGGGTGAGGATGCAAACATGGTGACCGTTTTTCTGGCCACCCATCGAAAGGGCGAGAATATCATTGATAAGAGGGCCTCGCAGACATATGTAAGTATTATTTTACTTTGTGTTAATTTTAATATAACTTAGGCAATTATCGAGTATCCAAACTTTTCTAGGCCGAGTATCTTAGGCTGCGTGAGTGGGCGACTGCAAGTGCACCTACAGTGGGAGAGGCTGGTACCTCCTCGCAGCCCTCTCCAGGTCCGTAGATGGACGAGCTGTGGGTGACCGCCGCTGGTGGTCTTCAGAGGGGTACGTACTACGGTACGGGATCTTATGGCACCTTTGTTGTGACCCAGTCATCTAGGGCCTCTACGGCAAGTGCACATTCCCCACAACCCTCACAGCCGTTGGCCCGAGTCTAGGAGACCATTGACCGTCAGATTGCGTCTCTCTGTGATGAGTTGCGGCGAAGGATGGTGGAGCAGCTCCTGTCCCAGCCACAGGCGGACGATGCGACGCTCATCGCACAATTTGATATGCTCGAGCACATCATCATGGTGCTCCAGGATATGACAGCTGATCTTAGAGCATCGACAGAGCGCAGCGTGACGGAGCTGCAGGCATCACAGTTTTCCATGGGCGAGAAGCTGACGATGATGTAGGATTCAATGGTTTATAGTAGTACAAGGCTGTTATCTACCATGGATTCATACAACCATCGACTAGCAGAGTTGGAGCAGATACGTCCTCCTGGTGCACCTTCATCGACATATACTACACCGACGTTACTGCCTTCTCCATCGACATCGGTGTTAATTTTACGGGAGCAGTATGATTTTTTCTTATCCCTATAATGCGCGCCGGTGGTCATCCTCCTGCAGATCCGTAGTAGTCCTAGTTATGATAGTTTATTGATTGTTTGTGTTTCAGACCTATGATATTTGGTCATTTATAAATATTCTTTATTTTTGAGGCTTTAATACTTTATTTCTTGTATTCTTTACGACGAGGCTTTCAGTCTCAGTTGTGTGGATATTTGTTGTATTCTTTACGACGAAATTTTTCCTGACTCGGTTTGTAATCTCAATATTTCGTTTTCTTCAAATTTTAAAATATTATTTGTATTAAATGTATGTTAATTTACTGGTATTGAGTGTTCAACCGAAGGGGGTCGACGAACCCAGCAAATTCAACGGAGGGTTGCTCCGGGTCTATTTGTACAAATTATGAATTCATAAATTCAGGAAGAATAGTTTGGAAACAATTCAATATTAATTTTTTTATTTTTTCACTGTATCTTTAGCAACGTTTATAGCGACATTTAGCGAAGTTTATATACCTCACTACAAACGTTGCAATAAAAGTCGCTATGCACGTCGCTATATACGTCACTATAAATGTCGCTAAAAACGTCGTTGAACGTCGCAAATCTGTTGACATGGCAGTATTACCGGGTTAATATAATATCGCTAAATGAGTCGCACAATATCGCTAAAAAGAAAAAACTTAGCGACATATAGCGACACACAACATGTCGATAATTTAGCAACGTTGCGTCGCTAAACGTCGCTAATATAGCGACGCATTTATGTCGTTAGAAAATGTCGGTATAACGATATTTTACAACATTTTTTCGGTCAGCGACTAGCTTAAAGGCGACTTCATCGAAACGTCGCTACATACGTCGCTAAAATTATTTAGCAACATTTTTTGGCCATTTAGCGACGTTTTTAGACGTCGCTAATTTGATTTATTCTTGTAGTGACAAGAATCCATCATACTAATCCGTGTAACAAGTGTCAAGAATCAAATATTAATACTAAGCAAGCATTATAGAGACTATCAAGAACTGAAAGTAATCACAGATATGTACTCGCCTGTGGTCCTTAGCTGTGTTTGTATCAGGTCCCAATTCAGAGTCCAAATTCTACGTATGATATGTTACCATATTAATAGTTAATTTATATTAATTTATTTAATTCTTGTATAATTACTCTAAATCTTATTTAATTTTTCTATTCTGATTTTTTAGGTAAATTCCTAAATTTTGTCCAAAGAACACGATTTTATCAACTCGAGACTCATGGCACGTAAATCGAGGCAATATGTTGACCAAAAAGTAAACCAATACAAACTCGACTTCCATGCATGATTTCCTGTATATTTCAGTGTCACAAATATGCTAAAATTTAAACATGCTAGAATTTATGGCTCATACGGATTCAAATTCGTTTGGAAACTCTTGCACATACAAAATCGTATTGTGCAACGATGGTTGATTGCTAACCTAGAAGTTATACAGAATTAACAGCATAGAAATAATTTGAATTAAATTCTAGAAAAAAGATATGTCTACTTTCTCGATGTTAGATTTTTGAAACTTCAAACAGTTCATGATTCGGATCCCTGGTTCTACTAAAATTATGAAAATACCGAGACACATCTATTTTTGGATATGCTGTGATCTACAAATTATCCAAAATTTAATACTCTAAATTTTATGATAAAAATTATATATTTATAAAACTAACCTCAATACGGTTCTAACACAAGAATCTAGGATATGTTTGGAGTCCAGATCTATCCGCAATGGCTTTTGGAAGATCGAAGAACCCAAGATGACAATCCCCCAACCATTTTTCTCTCTCTCTATCTAAAATTAATTCGGCAGAAAAGACATAAACCTAAACTATAACTACATATATATATATACAGAAGGGAGAGAATCTACGGCTCATTGTGCCATGTGTTGAGCATCCGAGCAATCCCGCTCGGGATCGAACGGCCTCGTTTTGACGCGGCTTGGCTCGGTCTAGTCCGAGTAGAATTCGGACTCGGCTCGGCTCGGGAGCCCGAAATGCACCTGCACCCGCGCCCGCAGGTTACTGATAGGCTGGCCCTGTCCTCCTGGCTACGACGGCTGATGCATGGGGCCGGCGGTTGCTGACTGGGTAATCATTTTAGTTTATAATCAGAAATAGTTTTTAATGCAGTTTTCGACTAAATAACTCAATAAATACTAAAAATAATCAAACAAATCCCAAAATTTATAGAAAATATATTTAGTTATTTAGAACCTAAAATCAAAGTTTGGGATGATTTTAAATATGTTTGACACTAAAATAAATTCTTAAAAGTCATAGGAAATTAGTGTTACTAGTTTTAATTAACTAAAAATTATAAAAAAAAAATCTCAATAGCCCCAAATTAACCTAATAACAATATTTAAGATAGAATTTCGGGATATGGAGGTTACAAGATGTCACGACCCGCACCCGGAAATTGGGCATGAGTCGTGGGTACGTCCAGCCTACGCCGCAGCATCGGCGGTAAAACGCTGTCTAGGTCACAAACATAGTATATCCTGTCAATAGTCTCAACTCCGTACGGAGGACAATGATAAATAATCACAGTTCTATAATATACTCAACCACAACTATAAACATAATGGCACGATGAGAATTGAAAAGAGTTCTATTTAAACCAATCACAAGAAGTTCAACTCAAATCCTGGGTCCAAATGACCTCACAAAGTCACAAATAAAAAATAAATACATCTCAGTCTTAGTCTCAGTCTAAAACAATAATTGCAGAAAAATAATCTAAGCATGGGCAGGCATGTTCTCCTCAAGGATAGGCACCTCCTCTGGGATTTCTGGGGTGAAATCCTCCTCTATTCCTGGACCGTAAGGAGTAGGGCAAAAGTCCTCCAGGTTCTCTGAAAATGTTGTTATCCAGTCAGGATTAGAGCGAAGCACAAGCACTAACAGCAGTTTCATTAAATTGACAAAATCTATAAACAGTGTAAGAGATACAAGATGGAAATAAAAGCTGAACATGTGAAGTACAGAGGAACTGAAATAGACAATAGAGCATCTAGCAATGAACAATAAATAGTGAATGCTAGAACA
This sequence comes from Iris macrosiphon, assembly GCA_036927795.1. NCBI lineage: Eukaryota > Viridiplantae > Streptophyta > Magnoliopsida > Asparagales > Iridaceae > Iris > Iris macrosiphon. Next base: position 46,746,693 of record JAYESA010000005.1, on the reverse strand, counting down.
AGTAATCTGAATAAAGATAAAACATTTAGCTAAGTGGTTGAAATATTAGTTTATTATGTGATCGGCTTGGGACTAGATCAGGCTGGTTATATATGATTAGCTATGATTCTTGAAGGTCAGGCTAACCATATGGTTAGCTATGATGCATGATAATGGTCAGGCTAATCATATATAACAGCTATGAGGCATGATGATGGTCAGGCCACACCCGACGTGAGATATGGGGTGAGCTATGATGCATGGTAAGTGTGGATATGATCACATAATCTACTAATAGTTCCCCATCCCCCAGCTAGCACGATGGATTCCAATCACGACTCCTCATGATGGGGATCTAGGGTGCTAACCCGTGTATCCATAGTGTCGGAATCAAGTATGTAATACACTACAATTTATAGAAGTAATCAACCATGAAAACTGTCAGAGAATGTACTCGCCTGTGGTCCTGAGCAAAATGTGAGGATCGATGTCCAAAGTGGGATCACAATGACCTATTTATAGAATATTAATGTCAGATATTAAATCAAAAGAATAACATGTTTAACAATTTAAATACGAGGTTTCTAGGTCATTTCTGAGGTTTACTGGTCAATACTAGGTCCACTAGTCAGCCTTTTAATCCTGGAAGTGTATACTGTACACTACCTATCTAAACTGGTCCTTACTTAGCTATACAAAACCTCAGTGTTAAGGATCTACAAGGTATTAGGTTATAACTATATCCTAGAGCCTAGTTAGTATATAAGTAACTTATATTAGTTATCTTGCTAGTACTCCACCTTAATTAGTATTAACCAACCTTGGCACCTAGGTTATGTTTAATACTACACATACATATAACCCACACCTGTTACAACCCTCTAATAGGATACTGCACCTACATTGCAGTATCTAAATTAAAGTTCTCACCTTTAATTTCCAACTCAGTTACATTATTTCTCTCTAAACACTGATACTTGCATTAGTATATATAATACACTATAGAACACCCTACCTTCCTTCCACTGGTACATATCTCATTTGATACTTGGTATCCCTTGATTCCTCACAAATTTTACCCATAATTCCTGATACCTCAGTACAACACCTCACTAATACACCTATATGTGTACATAAGACAATACATATAGAAACAACTACCAAGTAATACATGATTTTCTAACTTAACTATCTACTTGAGATTGTAACACCTACACATAAGCTATACACACAGACACATGTACTTACACTGACTAAACTGATACATGAGTTCACTCAGTCACTTTACACAGTTAACTGATACACAAACACACACATGTAGATAAACATACTGATTTCATATTGACACAGGCTCTTACACACAGGGATACTCTGAGATAAATCACACAGCTCACACAACTCAGTGAACTTAACCAACCTCACTGAACATACCTCATATCTTAAATACCTACACACACCTATACATGTAGACACAGCTACACACAGACACAGTAATTGGAGAATAAAAACTTGGGCACACACACAGGAACATCTACTACACACAAGCTCACTTCACTGATACTTAACACAGTCACCTTACATTGGGACACCAAACTAACAGTATATACACAAACTTGATTACACATGGACACAGCATTTATCCTACTGCACACTAGGATCCCCTGTTCACACACACAATTAACCTTTTTCTGAGAACACACAGGTGCCTCTCCTCACTGAAAATCTGATACTCAGCACACAGAATCCAACTGTGCATATCCTCTTCCCTAACACAGTTCCCCTTCAACCTGAGTACACAATGAACCCAAAACACACAGAAATTTTACTGACCTGCACATCCTTCTACAATATGGACTGCACACAGGTGCAGTCCTTCCTATTCTCCATTTCATCAATATTTGCACTCTGTAGCTTCAACTGCAGTTTTTCAACACTGCAGTGAACCTCTCAGACTGAAATCCCCCACACCCTACTCCATCTTGTAGCATCACTAACCTAACAATTCACAACTGCACAACTGCAGTTTTTTATATTACCATTTGTCTCCAACACTCTAAGCCACACACCAAGACACATTACACTATACCATATATAACCCCATATAAGGTCATCTACCCGAGCCCCTAATGCACACCAGTGTCTACTTCCTGCTGCTTGGCCCTTAACCCCTTCTAATTGATACACAGAATTACACACACCACTCTACACCTACAGGCACATAAACTACAGTACACACAGGACCTGCAAATCTGATACATAATACCCAACCACACACAGGAAAATACAGTTGCTCCTCTCCTACAGAATTAACACACACACACTTGAATATCTACACAGTTCTGGCCAAAACCCGACTATGCACAGTCCTCTCACTGCACATCCCCGATCGTACAGTGAACCCTCTCTACAAAATCACACACACAACTGCAACCCTAGACACATATGTACAAACACATCAAATTCATATACATATGTATAATTATACATAGACATCATACAGCATTCATCAAATTAGATATTTTAGGGTAAATTAGATAGGTATTCATCCTGTGAAGCATTTAATCAAACACGTAATGTGCAAAAACGAATCCCACATCAAGAACTCCAAAAAAATACCCAACCTAAACCCTAAATCATAATCAATCTATACGTATGAGAGTGAAATCAGTTTATATACCAAATTCCAGGGTTAGGGTTCCTAAATTAATTGGAAAAACAATTGTTGTTCACCAAAACCTAATCCAAAAACCCTAAATTCGAATTACACACAGATTTGGGGTTCCTAATGGCCATTACCATCTAAAAACAGAAATTTAAAGGAATAAAACTAGAGTTTTACCTGCAGGGAAGGTTCTTCTATGAAAGTTCTTCCTTCCCGAGTTTCCTTGACCCAAGTTTCCTGATTTCCTTGCTTGGAGGAGGAGAAAATGGAACCTAGGGTTAGGGTTTCGAATTTTTGGAGTGGGGAGATGGTTTCTCCTGTCTATATGAAGGATGGCTTTGTGAGAAGCTTCCTTTATATATAAACCTAGTTCTAGGGTTTCCTTGCACAGCTTTAGGTTTAAACTTTTATGTTAAGTCATGTAAGACCTAATAGACTCAGGTTAAGTCAGTCTAGGGTTTTGAGGGTTTACCCTAATTTTGTATTCTAGGGTTTCACTAGAACAGGGTTTACAAATTAGGGTTGACTCACTAGGGTCTGTCCTAATGAGTTCTAGGGTTTCTACCTTAACCCAAATATCACTAATAAATATAATTAGTTTATAAAACTCAGCAAAATAATTAAATTCATAATTATTTAAAATAGCTAAATTACAGAAATGCCCCTATATGGAAAAGTGGTAGTGACAAGTCTACCCTCCTAAAAGAAATTTCGTCCTCGAAATTGGACTGAACTACAACAAGGATGAAACCAGAAAAGGAAATATACCTCAAGTCGGGAAGAGATACGGGTATTGCTCGCGCATTTCGTCTTCTCTCTCCCAGGTCGACTCCCCTGGAGAGTGATGTCTCCATGCTACGCGAACCAAAGGAATAGTTTAGTTCCGCAACACCTTCTCCCTGCGGTCCAAGATCTCCACGGGCTGCTCAGGGTAGCTGAGCGTTGGACCAACCTCAATCTCCGAGTGATCAAGTACGTGACTAGGGTCTGCCACGTACCGTCTCAGCTGCGACACGTGAAACACATTATGCACTCCCTCCAATGCAGGCGGCAAGTACAGTCTATATGCCACTGCACCTACCCTCGCCAGAATACCGAAGGGTCCGATGTAGCGTGGGCTAAGCTTCCCGCCTCTGCCAAAACGAATCGTTCCACGCGTCGGAGAAATCCGTAGGAAAACTAGATCGCCAACCTAAAACAACAGTCTTAGCACGCAATCTAAGCAAACAACACCAATCAGAAAATTAACAATCTATACCTGAAACTCAAGGGGTCTACGGTGGCTGTCGGCCCAATGCCGCTGTCTGTCCTGCGCCACTCGCAGTCTGTCTCTGATGAGTTTCACCTTTTCTGCTGCATCCACGACCATTTCTGGTCCTAGCAAGGCTCTCTCTCTCCAACGTCGTCCCACGATAGCGGTGTACGACACCTTCGTCCATAAAGAGCCTCAAATGGTGACATCTCGATGCTGGCCTGGTAACTGTTATTGTAAGCAAACTCTACCAGGTGCAGATGATCCTCCCAAGAACCTCCGAGATCTAAAACGCAAGTGCGTAGCATATCCTCGAGAGTCTGAATAGTCCTTTCAGACTGCCCGTCTGTCTGGGGGTGATACGCGGTACTGAACTTGAGCTGAGTGCCCAAGCTAGCCTGCAGACTCCTCCAGAAGTAGGAAGTGAAATGACTATCCCGATCCGAGACGATGCTCACAGGAACTCCATGAAGTCTAACAATCTGTCGCACGTACATCTCTGCTAGCCTCTCTGTCGACGTGCCCACTTTGAAAGGTAAGAAATGGGCTGATTTGGTCAACCTGTCCACGATGACCCAAATCGCGTCCTTCCCTCCTGGAGAACGTGGAAGCCCTGAAATGAAATCCATGGTCACGTGCTCCCATTTCCATTCGGGAATCGGTAAAGGTTGAAGCAAACCTCCTGGCCTCTGCCGGTCTGCCTTTACCTGCTGGCACACTAGACACCGAGATACGAAGCGTGCTACCTCGCGCTTCATTCCATACCACCATACGTGCTCCCTCAAGTCTCGATACATCTTGTTGGCACCGGGATGCATCGAGTACTGAGAGCGGTGTGCCTCCTGTAAAACCTCCTCGCGCAGCTCCCCGCTAGGCACACATATCCTCGTGCCGTGCCGTAGAGAACCATCATCTGCGATAGTGAAGTCGTCCGACAATCCCATCTGAACCTGTGCTCTGATACTCCTCAGAGTCTCATCATCGTACTGCGCAGCTCTGATCCTGTCCATCAGTTTGGACTGTATCTGTAATCCCCACATCTGAACCTCAGCACCGGGAACTAACACTTCAATCTCCAAGCTCTCCAAATCAGCCAATAAATGTCTATCTGTCGTCAAGTACATAGCCATCGGATACCTGCTCAAGGCATCGGCGACTACGTTGGCCTTCCCTGGATGGTACTGCAATGAGATATCAAAGTCCTTCATCAACTCTAACCACCTCCTCTGTCTCATGTTCAGCTCCTTCTGTGTGAACACGTACTTCAAGCTCTTGTGGTCTGTGAAGATTTCCACACGCTCTCCGTACAGGTAATATTTTCACAGCTTTAGAGCGAAGATAACTGCTGCCAACTCTAAGTCGTGGGTGGGATAATTCTTTTCATGAGGGCGTAACTGCCTGGAAGCATAGGCAATTACCTTCCCGTGCTGCTGAAGAACACATCCCAGACCCTTCCCTGAAGCATCACTGTAGATGGTGAAACCGCCTGACCCTGATGGCAACGTCAAAATTGGGGCTGTCGTCAACCTCTTCTTCAGCTCATCAAATGCAGCCTGGCACTCCTCCGTCCACACAAAATCCACATCCTTCCTAGTCAGTCTGGTCATTGGCGCTGCAATCTTGGAGAAGTCTTGTACAAACCTCCTGTAATATCCTGCAAGCCCGAGGAAACTCCTGATCTCAGCTACCGAACTGGGGGTAGCCCATGACTCCACTGCCTCGATCTTCTTTGGGTTTACCGAGATTCCGTCACCCGATACCACATGCCCAAGAAATTCGACCTTGTCAAGGAAGAATTCACACTTAGAGAGTTTCCCGTATAGCTTCTCCCTCCTGAGAGTCTCTAAGACCAATCTCAGGTGCTCTTCGTGCTCCTCCGGTGTCTTAGAGTACACAAGAATATCGTCGATGAACACCACTACGAACTTATCAAGGTACTGGTGGAACACCTTGTTCATCAAGTTCATGAATACTGCCGGCGCATTGGTTAAACCAAATGGCATCACCATGAACTCAAACTGGCCGTATCTGGTCCGAAAAGCTGTCTTCGGCGTGTCTTCTTTCTTCACCTTCACCTGGTGATAACCTGACCTCAAATCAATCTTTGAAAACACCCTCGCCCCGCTCAACTGGTCGAAAAGATCATCTATCCTCGGCAGCGGGTACTTATTCTTGATAGTGATATTGTTCAAAGCTCTATAATCAATGCACATGCGCACCGTGCCGTCCTTCTTTGGTACGAACAATACCGGAGCTCCCCATGGTGAAGAACTGGATTTGATGAAGCCTTTGTCCTGCAGCTCCTCGACTTGCTTCTTCAGTTCTGCCAGCTCGCTGTTGTTAACTCTATAGACATGTTGTGAAATGGGCTCCGCTCCTGGAACCAAGTCTATAGAGAATTCAACATCTCTGTCTGGCGGCAAGCCTGGCAACTCTTCTGGAAATACATCCAGGAACTCCGCTATCAGAGGATGTGGCAACTCCTCTTCTTCCGCCCTGGCTCCGCAAAATGTGCTCCTGCTCTGTTCCGCTGCTGCTCTGACGACCTCAAACTCCGGCTCTCCTGGTGGTCTGAACAATACTCTGCCTCTATAACAATCTATAGTAGCATGATGCCTGCTCAACCAGTCCATTCCGAGTACAATATCGTACCCCGGAAGTGGCATGACGAGTAAGCTCACGCTCAAGTCTCGGCCTCCTACTGACACTCTCCGGTCCTTGCAGTGATCACGGACTAGGATAATACCTCCACCAGTCATGATCTTGCAAGTCCTAGCTAATGGTTCTGTGTCTAAATGATGTCGAAGTGCATATGATACAGACACAAAACTATGGGAAGCGCCAGAGTCGAATAAGGTAAATGCAGAAATATAATCGAGAAGAATCGAACCTGTGATCAAGTCTCCTGCTGGCTCGATCTCCTCGACTGCCATGGCGTACGCTCGCCCCTGGGGTGCACCTCTCTGCTGCTGATGCTGGGCAAACCTCTGATTCTGCGGTGGAAGTGGTCCCCTCTGTTGTTGGCCTCCTGGTACGGTAGGTACCCTGCCTGGTCCTCTCTGGGCGGCTGCTCCACCCTGACCTGGACGAATGGTAGGGCAATCCTTCAGCTGGTGTGTCGTCGATCCGCAGTACAAACATGAGCCTAACCTCTTCCTGCAGTTCTCTCTGGTATGTCCTGTCTTCCCGCAGTACGCACACTGGATGGCGGGCTGGTTCTGTCTCTGTTGCTGCTGGACCTGCCCTCGGGCTGGTGCCTGATGCTGCTGCTGAAAGGGCCTCTGCTGCTGCTGAAAGTGTGGATGCTTGCCTGGTCCCGCACTACTGTTTGCTCCCCCGGAAACATCGCGTCCCCTCTTGGGTCTGAGGTCCAAGTCATCCTCGGCTACTTGGGCATCCATCAATATGCCCTCATAGGTAGCTGTGCGACGTCCCGACGTGCGAGACTTGATCTCTCTTGTCAGCCCCTTTCTGAATTTCCGGGCCCTGTCCCCCGGATCTCTAATCATCGATGGCGCGAAGCGGCTCAGGCGGGAAAACTCCGCGGCATACTCGTCGACGGACGAGCTCCCCTGGGCTAAGTCATGGAACTGACTCTCCAAAGCTCCCAGGGCGACATCAGGAAAGAACTTTTCTTTGAAGAGCTCCTTGAAAGCTTCCCAAGTGAGTCCCCCGCGCAAGAGTCTCGGCTCCGTGCGAAACCACGTCAAGGCAATGTCGAACATCTGGCTGCCAGCGGCCTCGATCTGGAGCGCCTCTGGAATCTGCGCCAAACGCAAGTTCCTCTCGATGTCCTCTAGCCAATCATCGGCGTAGAGTATCCCTTCTGTCCCCTTGAACTCCCGAGGCATCATCCTCTTGAAGTCCATAATGGTGCCCGGCCTCTGTTGTTGCTGACCAGGATGTTGCTGCTGCTGAGTGACTCTCTCCACAGCCTGGAGAGCCACTTGGTGAGCATTCTCCATGTTCACCCTCATCATCTCTGTCTGGGCCTGATGTGCCTCAGCCTGCACTCTCTGGGCCTCTGCCGACGTCCTCTGGGCATCGACCATGCCCTGAATCAAAGCGAACATCTGTGCCCCATCGACGGGCACACCTCCTGGATACTGAACTGGTGGTGGTGGTGGTGGTAGTTCCGTCGTAGCTGCGGGGACCCTCTGAACAGGTGGTGGAGGACCCCCGACTGCTGCAGACACTCCCACTTGTCCTGGAGATGTAGGAGGTGCTGCTGATGTCTGTCCGGCAGCGCGAGAGGTGGCAGACCTCTCTGAATCTGCTGCTCCAAGTCTCTGGGATCTCCTTGGCGGCATCCTGAAGACAGATCGAAAGATTCAATTAAAGCAATAGATACGATATCATCAAGGAAGGACAGTAAAAATTTCTAAAGGAATTAATCATTAAGAATAGTATCATAAGGATCAGAATTCTCTAAATTGTGATTGAGCATACCCTTGGCCTAATTCCTATTACTAATATATCGCTCTAATGTGAATCTAAGACTACTGACTGGAGACTAGACCTGCATGGGCCACCACTAAAACGTGTCACGACCCGCACCCGGAAATTGGGCATGAGTCGTGGGTACGTCCAGCCTACGCCGCAGCATCGGCGGTAGAACGCTGTCTAGGTCACAAACATAGTATATCCTGTCAATAGTCTCAACTCCGTACGGAGGACAATGATAAATAATCACAGTTCTATAATATACTCAACCACAACTATAAACATAATGGCACGATGAGAATTGAAAAGAGTTCTATTTAAACCAATCACAAGAAGTTCAACTCAAATCCTGGGTCCAAATGACCTCACAAAGTCACAAATAAAAAATAAATACATCTCAGTCTCAGTCTCAGTCTAAAACAATAATTGCAGAAAAATAATATAAGCATGGGCAGGCATGTTCTCCTCAAGGATAGGCACCTCCTCTGGGATTTCTGGGGTAAAATCCTCCTCTATTCCTGGACCGTAATGAGTAGGGCAAAAGTCCTCCAGGTTCTCTGAAAATGTTGTTATCCAGTCAGGATTGGAGCGAAGCACAAGCACTAACAGCAGTTTCATTAAATTGACAAAATCTATAAACAGTGTAAGAGATACAAGATGGAAATAAAAGCTGAACATGTGAAGTACAGAGGAACTGAAATAGACAATAGAGCATCTAGCAATGAACAATAAATAGTGAATGCTAGAACAAGTAATCTGAATAAAGATAAAACATTTAGCTAAGTGGTTGAAATATTAGTTTATTATGTGATCGGCTTGGGACTAGATCAGGCTGGTTATATATGATTAGCTATGATTCTTGAAGGTCAGGCTAACCATATGGTTAGCTATGATGCATGATAATGGTCAGGCTAATCATATATAACAGCTATGAGGCATGATGATGGTCAGGCCACACCCGACGTGAGATGTGGGGTGAGCTATGATGCATGGTAAGTGTGGATATGATCACATAATCTACTAATAGTTCCCCATCCCCCAGCTAGCACGATGGATTCCAATCACGACTCCTCGTGATGGGGATCTAGGGTGCTAACCCGTGTATCCATAGTGTCGGAATCAAGTATGTAATACACTACAATTTATAGAAGTAATCAACCATGAAAACTGTCAGAGAATGTACTCGCCTGTGGTCCTGAGCAAAATGTGAGGATCGATGTCCAAAGTGGGATCACAATGACCTATTTATGGAATATTAATGTCAGATATTAAATCAAAAGAATAACATGTTTAACAATTTAAATACGAGGTTTCTAGGTCATTTCTGAGGTTTACTGGTCAATACTAGGTCCACTAGTCAGCCTTTTAATCCTGGAAGTGTATACTGTACACTACCTATCTAAACTGGTCCTTACTTAGCTATACAAAACCTCAGTGTTAAGGATCTACAAGGTATTAGGTTATAACTATATCCTAGAGCCTAGTTAGTATATAAGTAACTTATATTAGTTATCTTGCTAGTACTCCACCTTAATTAGTATTAACCAACCTTGGCACCTAGGTTATGTTTAATACTACACATACATATAACCCACACCTGTTACAACCCTCTAATAGGATACTGCACCTACATTGCAGTATCTAAATTAAAGTTCTCACCTTTAATTTCCAACTCAGTTACATTATTTCTCTCTAAACACTGATACTTGCATTAGTGTATATAATACACTATAGAACACCCTACCTTCCTTCCACTGGTACATATCTCATTTGATACTTGGTATCCCTTGATTCCTCACAAATTTTACCCATAATTCCTGATACCTCAGTACAACACCTCACTAATACACCTATATGTGTACATAAGATAATACATATAGAAACAACTACCAAGTAATACATGATTTTCTAACTTAACTATCTACTTGAGATTGTAACACCTACACATAAGCTATACACACAGACACATGTACTTACACTGACTAAACTGATACATGAGTTCACTCAGTCACTTTACACAGTTAACTGATACACAAACACACACATGTAGATAAACATACTGATTTCATATTGACACAGGCTCTTACACACAGGGATACTCTGAGATAAATCACACAGCTCACACAACTCAGTGAACTTAACCAACCTCACTGAACATACCTCATATCTTAAATACCTACACACAACTATACATGTAGACACAGCTACACACAGACACAGTAATTGGAGAATAAAAACTTGGGCACACACACAGGAACATCTACTACACACAAGCTCACTTCACTGATACTTAACACAGTCACCTTACATTGGGACACCAAACTAACAGTATATACACAAACTTGATTACACATGGACACAGCATTTATCCTACTGCACACTAGGATCCCCTGTTCACACACACAATTAACCTTTTTTTGAGAACACACAGGTGCCTCTCCTCACTGAAAATCTGATACTCAGCACACAGAATCCAACTGTGCATATCCTCTTCCCTAACACAGTTCCCCTTCAACCTGAGTACACAATGAACCCAAAACACACAGAAATTTTACTGACCTGCACATCCTTCTACAATATGGACTGCACACAGGTGCAGTCCTTCCTATTCTCCATTTCATCAATATTTGCACTCTGTAGCTTCAACTGCAGTTTTTCAACACTGCAGTGAACCTCTCAGACTGAAATCCCCCACACCCTACTCCATCTTGTAGCATCACTAACCTAACAATTCACAACTGCACAACTGCAGTTTTTCATATTACCATTTGTCTCCAACACTCTAAGCCACACACCAAGACACATTACACTATACCATATATAACCCCATATAAGGTCATCTACCCGAGCCCCTAATGCACACCAGTGTCTACTTCCTGCTGCTTGGCCCTTAACCCCTTCTAATTGATACACAGAATTACACACACCACTCTACACCTACAGGCACATAAACTACAGTACACACAGGACCTGCAAATCTGATACATAATACCCAACCACACACAGGAAAATACAGTTGCTCCTCTCCTACAGAATTAACACACACACACTTGAATATCTACACAGTTCTGGCCAAAACCCGACTATGCACAGTCCTCTCACTGCACATCCCCGATCGTACAGTGAACCCTCTCTACAAAATCACACACACAACTGCAACCCTAGACACATATGTACAAACACATCAAATTCATATACATATGTATAATTATACATAGACATCATACAGCATTCATCAAATTAGATATTTTAGGGTAAATTAGATAGGTATTCATCCTGTGAAGCATTTAATCAAACACGTAATGTGCAAAAACGAATCCCACATCAAGAACTCCAAAAAAATACCCAACCTAAACCCTAAATCATAATCAATCTATACGTATGAGAGTGAAATCAGTTTATATACCAAATTCCAGGGTTAGGGTTCCTAAATTAATTGGAAAAACAATTGTTGTTCACCAAAACCTAATCCAAAAACCCTAAATTCGAATTACACACAGATTTGGGGTTCCTAATGGCCATTACCATCTAAAAACAGAAATTTAAAGGAATAGGGAAGGTTCTTCTATGAAAGTTCTTCCTTCCCGAGTTTCCTTGACCCAAGTTTCCTGATTTCCTTGCTTGGAGGAGGAGAAAATGGAACCTAGGGTTAGGGTTTCGAATTTTTGGAGTGGGGAGATGGTTTCTCCTGTCTATATGAAGGATGGCTTTGTGAGAAGCTTCCTTTATATATAAACCTAGTTCTAGGGTTTCCTTGCACAGCTTTAGGTTTAAACTTTTATGTTAAGTCATGTAAGACCTAATAGACTCAGGTTAAGTCAGTCTAGGGTTTTGAGGGTTTACCCTAATTTTGTATTCTAGGGTTTCACTAGAACAGGGTTTACAAATTAGGGTTGACTCACTAGGGTCTGTCCTAATGAGTTCTAGGGTTTCTACCTTAACCCAAATATCACTAATAAATATAATTAGTTTATAAAACTCAGCAAAATAATTAAATTCATAATTATTTAAAATAGCTAAATTACAGAAATACCCCTATATGGAAAAGTGGTAGTGACACAAGACACCTTGTCACTTTATTGTACTGTCTAATTTTAGTTATTACTGTTATATTATTCTGCTTCGAATAATTATTGTGTAATTGTGCGCGTCTAAGTCTGACTTGGGTGCAGTCGACGAATGAGTCGATGAGTAGATAATGCATTAACCTAGGCATAGTAACATACCAAAGATTTTGGAGGTATTATGATATTTTCCTATGACCCTGACACATTTTACTCACGACATATTAACGTTTTATGCGTATTATCGTACCCGACTGACTATCGGTGAGTTCGACACATGTGAGGGTATTTAGAACAGTTGTATAGCTCTATATGACTACCATTATAGTTACGAGATTTTTACGTCATACTTGAGACTTGTACATTGGCATTGGGCGAGGAGGATAACTAGTAGGCGTATGGGATACTCATATTGGTAACCGATAACCCCCTTTATGTAGATTCTAAGTTCTTCGGAGAGATATGAATGATATTATATTCAGGCACCACATTCTTACGAGCATTATGTACATAATTATATACATATGGACCTCGGATATGGGGGCAAATATGGTATATATTAGTCAGTCATGACGATTGGTGAATTACGTCAACATATATCTAGCCTGAGCTACCCATACATACCAAAGTATCCTCAAATTGCATTCACATGGATGGTTAGGCTACCCTATCCTCTCCGCGCCTGACGCCTCCTCCCCCGCCCCAACTTGGCGCCCCTTCTCCTTGCGTCCCCAACCTCCACCCCCTCTGAAGGACCGTGTATGGCAACTCTAGAGGGGGATGAATAGAGTGTAGCAGAATAATCTACCCAATTTAAGATTATAAAAATAAAGACAATTGCTAACTAACAGTGTATATAAAGACAGTAAAGTAAAGCAGTAAAGTAGAGAGAGAAAGCAAACGCAAATACCAAGATGTATACTGGTTTTCCTCTGAGAGGACTAGTCCAGTCCCGAGAACTCAAGCTCGAAATTTTATCCACTATAATCACCAATAGTGAATCACAAGATTTGATCTAAAGGCTTGTCGACTTCTTTACATCATGATATTTGATTCAAAGTCTCGCAACTACACACACCACGAGTTTTGATCCGAAGGCTCACAACTTCACACAAAACAGGGACTTGATGAGCCAAGCTCTTTACAACTCTTGCAGACTTCTAGACCGAGATTACACTTCGCACATAAAAGGCTAGAGAGTTGATCTTGGAGATAAGAAAGTTTAGGCTCTGAGGGTTTACTCACTATATGATAAAAAGATTGATAATGGTTGAGTGTGTAGGAATGTGGAAATTCAATCATATTTATAGTGTGTAGGCAAACAGAATTTGGCCAGAATTCGGATGGATTTTAATTCAAATTTTTAACCGTTGGGTCAAGAAATCAGGAGCTAATTGAACTGGTTGATTTCATACAAAAAGGGTAACCGTGTTCGGTCCGAGTTTGACATGAGTTTGGCCCGAGTTTGGTTTCTAAGTATGATAGACTTTGTTAATAAATGTGGCCTGATTTGGTAGATAGGTTCTTTGGTTTATTTGAGTAGAATAGGTATCTGGGTATAGGTACTTAGATTTTCCAATGTGACTCAGCTTACATCGATCCAAGACTCAAATAAATAAAAGTAAACATATAAAAACCAAGTCCACTAATGACACCAAACTTCTAAAATATCTGCTGACTTGACGATGCATTTTTTCTTGAAGGCAGTTGTCCAAAGATAACCAGATCTAGAAATCGAATACCTTTCAGGGGCTTCGCCCCCGAACCCCCATGAGGAGCGCTGCCCCCTCGACCCTCATCCACTGACCGGACAGCAGACCCCCGGGTGCGAGGCTCCAGATAAGTCATAGGCGGTTGGACAAAATCTTCTGGTATAACGTCGTCTTTGGCTCATCGTCATATATCATATGTCTATTGCTGATCTTGCTTATAGCTTTCTGTAAGTACATGTTAGACGAACAAGGAAATATACAGAAGCAAATATTATATTCTGGACAATGCTAGAATTAAGTAGAAGATACTACAGTGATTGATCGCTTACCATAATGCTAAACTTAATCGATTAGCCATATTCAAAAAATCAATATAAATATTGGGCCAACAAATGATTAACAACTCGTAAGACATTGCTTAACCGTGATTGATTGGTTAGTCATGTCCAGTTCATGTACTTTCTCGTTTATTCCATTCATGTTTAACTGCTTCATATCTTATACTTGTTTTTTATGCTGGTTTTATTTCCAAAGTTGGGCTTCATTGTGGTACTTTGTTGTTTAGGGTTCTGACCCCACTGGTTTGGTATGGCCTAATTTCAGAGCAAGACTACAGGATCTTCTATACCTACCTCAAGATGGTAACATCCCGGAGCACCAGAGGCATTGAGTGGATTTCTTCTTCATTCGCTCACTTATAATTATAAATTATTCTTTTAAGGCATTTAGCCACTGAGCACGTGTTTAGCACATTTTTTTGGGCCATCAACATCTAGCTTATGGGTAGCGGAACCACCGGGTGCGAGGCTCCAGATAAGTCGTAGGCGGTTGAAAGAAATTATCTGGTATAACGTCGTCTTTGGCTCATCATCATATAGCATATGTCCATTGCTGATCTTGCTTATTGCTTTCTGTAAGTACATGTTAGACGAATAAAAAATATACAGAAGCAAATATTAAATATCTAGACAATGATGAGTTTAAGTAGAAGATACTATAGTGCTTGATCGATTACCATAATGCTAAATTTAATCGATTAGCCATATTCAAAAACTCAGCATAAACATTGGGCCAACACCCTCTCCTCCCCGTGCCTCACCCCCCCTCCTCCCCGCGCCCCCAACCAGGCCGCCCTCTGACTCGTACCCCCCTCCCCCGCGCCCCCCCTTTTCCCTCAATGTCGTTGGTGCATCGCCGCCGCCGACGCCGAAGAAGGAGGGGGGATGCTGTAGAGAGAGGGAGGGAGAGTTAGGATTAGGGTTAGGGTTAGGGTTAGAATTGAATTAGAATTAGGATTAGGTTAGGGAGGGGGTATATTATTCATTTTGTATCTAATTTGACGTATGTTAAAGGCAGAAATCAAATTGGGTGCAAAATATATCAAATATAAAATATGAGGGTTTTTTTAAACTAGGGGTCTTAAATTGCAAAAAATATAAATATAAGGAGGGATTTTTTGTACTTTACCCATCTTTGGGACCAAAGCTCATTTTACCATTCTCTACTATTTTCATTCAAACACAACCCATACTACATTTACCTTTCTTTTTTCTTTTTTGGAATGTTGGACCTCAAGATAAAATTTTGAGCATTATCTACTAATGATGCTCTTACACGCTATTGACTATGACCATAACGGGGCATTTGTTCAAGGTAATATACACACAATATGATATTATCCATATTATTCCATTTGACACTCAATAAAAATATTATGAAAGTAATATTTTTTTGGACATCTACCATACGAGTGAATATCACTCCCATAGTGAGAAAGGGTATTAAATATTCCTTCCTATAATGAACCAAGTTCCTTGCGCCAAGTTCTTAGAGGTTTGACGATGTTTTTTTGTGGCACATTAAGCTTCTCGAAAACTAATGCGATCCTTGATACAATTGTTCTTCGTGGTCAATACCGCTCCTTGGAAGCTGTCGTGATCCTTTACAGTAATAACGCGGCTCCTTGGCAGTGCCACGACCCTTTGCAGATATGAAACTACTCTTCACGACCTACGCCGCTCCTTCAAAGCTGTCGTGACCCATTACAGCGACAAAATTGTTCTTTACGGCTTATACGGTCCTTAGCAACTATCACAGTTTGCAAGAATCAAACGTTGTTGTATGCTAGAAGCAAACGCGCTACGAAAGTATTCCAGAAGCAAACATTGTAGCTTAAAATAAGAAGATATAGCAAAATATAAAAGCTCCACGAAATGATCCGACACCCCCCTGGAAACATAACAGCTCCATAGAATGGGTTGCTTCACAAAATCTAGCCCAGTAGTACTATGCCTGACAAAACCCCAATTGTCGCGAAACTCCATAGTTCTGAAGTTTTTTGTAGAACTTCAAATCAAATATTTTACCCATAACAAACTGAAACCCCTTCCCTTTAACCGGACAGTGGGATCCCGTATTGGGGGTGTTTTATACCCTCCCCCTTTCCAAACCTCAAAATTATCAAGGGGAGCATAATTCAGCTATGTTATCAAACCTTGCCATATGTAAAATTTGGTGAAAGCATAACACAACCCTGACCGCCCTACAAAGGCTTTTCATATGACCTAAAGTTCATCTGGAACTCGAACTTCATATATATTAAACCTAAAATTCATCTCGAAACGATGTTCACAAGAGAACCGAAAGTCCATAAGAACTTTAAATTTCTAATATATCAATAAAATCGAAAACTAAAATTTACCATTCCATGTTATAAACCAGAAGTTCCACTTAATTAATCCATTTTTTTTTTAAAATGAGAAGATCTAACATTTTGTTTTCCTTCCACTGTAGTGTCAAACATAAACAAAATCGATTTCATTGCACTGGAAGTTTCTGGAAGAAACTACCCAAAGTGGGTAAGATATCAAATTCTAAATCAACAATTGAAGCCAATAATGAGGTGGGTGAAGATGATAAGGTACCTGCCATGTTCCGCATCCGAAAGCGTATGCCTGAAGCAATGCAAATAGAATATCTCACTAAAGAGGATTCTCAGACTCTTTAATTAGCTCTTGAAGAAAATTTTGACCATTAGAGGATGATTTACTTATGCTACGGTCACTACCACTTTTCCGGAGAAGGGTATTTTTGACTTTTCCTATTTCTTGTTATTATTATGAATATTGGCATTTCAAATTATTATTGAGTGATAATTTTATTTTACAAAACTAGCACTAAAATTCCAATAATTAGTATAGTTGCCTATGTTATTATATATTGTTAATGGTTAGCCATTAGTTAGATTAGTTGTTAGTGACCCTAATGGACTGAACCAACTTGACTTGACTATCAAATTAAACCATTTGGTTAGACTCTAGTTAGACCCTAGCTAGACTAGTGTTTTAATTAGAAAGGTTAGGCTAAACACTTTTTAGGAAGACAAGCTTCTTCTCTAATCTTGTAATGACTAACTAGAGGGTGTTTTAGACACTTTACATTATCTTTAAAACCCTAACCCTAATGACTATATGGCAGCCCCTCTCCTATTGAGTAATAACTTCATCTTCTTCCTTCCACCATTTCAAGGAGAAAAACCTAATTTAGAGCTTCCCTTCAATCCCTCCATTCCACCATCAAATCTCCACCAAATTGACCCCAAACCCTCTTATTCCCTCCCCCAAGGAGTTTAGAAGCCATTGGAAGCAAGAGTTTTGGAAGAGGAGCCCTTGGATTTATAGTTGGAGTTTTGGTGCTTCTTGAGACTTTGCATTGGGAATCCATCTCCCAATAGGTAAATCTAAGAATAAACCATATATATTGCATTTAAGTAGTATAATTAGTCATTTAGAATCCATATTTGCATTAGGGCTACCCATGGGAAGAAGCTTGGGCTTCATTAGATCCATTTAGAGTTTTCTACATTGGGTGTTATGCCATTTGAGGGGGAAATTCGAGAATAACATTTCTAGTATTTGTGAATAGTTTAGTTAGGGCCTAATGGTGATTTAGAACCCGTGGGTGTGCTTTGGGTCGAGTTTGGATACATTTGGGGTACGTATCATGGGCTTATCCAACGTATCCCGATACGCACGCCAAGTGTTTGACAAAATGACCAAGTGGTCACTCATTGCTCTAAATTTAGTTTTGTTGTTTGATTATGGTTGTTTATGCATATAGATTAGTATTTATATATATATATATATATATATATATATATATATATATATATATATATATATATATATATATAGTGATATATATATATAGTTATATGTTTACATTCATAGCTTTAGAAAGTGTTTACATGTAGATAGGAGTGTGATTTCAACTGTGCACTGTGGTCGGGTTTCAGATTCGTGTGTGCATTCACTGTGCTGTGAATGTTGGTTGCTATGGAGGTCAGGTTTGCATTGGGCTTGGTACTATAATGGGAAGGTGAAGGCTTGGGGGTCATGTCCTGATGCTGCCCAGGCTTGGGCACTCGAGAGATTTGTCAGTATACACATGTGTGTGGGTGTGAGAGGCTTGGTATTAGGATTAGGACATGTATAGGTATGTGCACAGTATATATAAGTGTGTATGTGTATACTTGGTGTGCCAGTGAGGGAATAGCGAATGAGGAAATGTGCTGCTCGTGTTAGGCATGAGTACTGGCAATAGTAGCAACAAGATTTAGAGGGGAGTGTGTGTGTCAGGTATAAAGCTGGAGTGAGTTTGAATGATTAGGTAATGTAAGATAGAAGAGTGTATTCATATATTATGAAGGTGCAGTACGAAATATCCTGGGCAATGGCAATAAGGAGTTTGGGAGTGCTCGAGTGACAGTAGGTTGGTATGCAAGTTTGTATAGCTCAGCTAAGTAGCGGCAAGGCAGCAATGCCAATTGGCAGCTACAATGCACGTAATATACTCGGGCAGCATGTGCAGGGCTAGTATCCAGGTAAGACCTGGGAGTGAGTATCAGTTGGCAAATATCAGTTTAGAGTGGGTGTGTATCCTATATGGCAGTGTGGTTTGTGTGCTAGTATGCACACAAGTGACTAGAAGTGGGAATACTCTGTGTTGGTATCAAATTGGATGTAAATATCGGGTGGTGTGTTTGTGTTAGTATTATTGGTGTTTTGTGTCAAGGAGAAGTGTGGAGGATACATGGTTAGGGATCATGACTAGTGGTAGTGCATATATGTATGAGGGTGTAGGAGTTAGAACTGGGGTGTTCATGAATTTATGACAGTGAGCAAAGGAGTTACTACAAATTGCATTTTGGGGGAGTTGGTCTTATAGGTGGGTGTTTAGGTAGTACACTGTGGTGTATCAGTAAGTTGGTGTCATAGGAGGGTGAGTCAGTGTCTTGTGTGAATGTACTCGTGTATCAGTTGTGCAGGCAAGGGTTGTTCATGGAATTTGAGGGTTCAGTCCACCCACGACAGTAGAGTAGCAAGCATTCCAGAGTATCAGTGGGTTATCCCAACAGTTAACTAAGGGAGATGGGGGATCAGGTTGTGCATTTGCAGGGGTTGCAAGGAGCGGGGTTGTACACCTGCAACACAACAAGGTAAAGTTTAGCACTACAAGTTGCAGTGCGAAGTGATGATAAGTTATACCTGTATAGCTAAGATAGTTTCAATTAGTGTCTAGAGTATCAGTTAGTTCGGGGGATGTGGGTAGATGTTAGAGGGAGATGACGGGTCCTTCTACTAGTATAAAGGTGTCAAATATATGTAAGTATTCATATATATTGCAGATATGAGTTGGTATATTTGATGGGGTGTTATGCTTGAGCATGGAGAGCTCAGTTAGCTGGTAAAGTAGGGGATTACTTGGTATCAGATTTCAGAGTGTGTGTGGGTAAGTGGGGTACCAGTATGGTGTTGAAGTTGTTACTATTGATGTTAGTATTGAGGTTGTTGTTGGTGTTAGTAATGATGTTGTTGTAGGTAATGGTGTCGAGGTGGAGTAGGTTGGCCTGTCTGTAGATTGGGGAAGGATAGTATTCAACCGAAAACACAATAGGAAACCAAGTGTAGGCCAGAGCTAAGGAGCAGGCGAGGGTTGAATGAGTGTAAGTATTTGTGTGTCTTGTGGATATGATACACAGTTATGGATTTAGGTATATAGTTGAGTTGGTGTTAGAGTGTGAGTATGGGGGGAACAGTTCAGTTGAATAATAAGTATCAGTCAAAGTAGGTTTTGGTATGTGTGTAAGTATGATACATAGTGCTAGTGTATAGATAGGGGTAAGCAGATATTAGATAGGGGATTGAGTTAGAAATCAACTAAAGTAAGTATTGGTGCACTGATATTAGGATGACAAGTATATATATATATATATATATATATATATATATATATATATATATATATATATATATATATATAAGATATTGATACTAAATCAATTTGAGTATGTATACTAGTATAAAAATTGTTTGGGTATTGGTTAGTAGGTAATTCATAGGTATTGATAGATTAAGTTATGGTGAGATAGTTGGGTAATATTGAAGAATTTAGATACTAAGGTATTTACTTATAACCATAATGTAGGTTTAGTGTATACACTAAAAGTAATAGTGGTTATAAGTGTTTAATCAAGGTGTCGACCTAGTTTTGACCTACAAGTTACATCTTAGCTTATTTAAGCATGTCTATTTCTCTAATGCACCAAATGATATAGAATTTAATATATAGGTCTGTGTGACACCAGCTCGGACATCGTGTCATACCATTTGCTCAGGACCACAAGCGAGTACATTCTCTGATAGTTGTCATTAATTGATGTCAACTATGATACTGGTTTATAGCATTGTTCTACTTCATTCTTCGGTACTTGGATACACATATTAGTATTATATGGATTTACTTTTTTGTTACACGTACATTATACTTGTCTGGCCTCTACATCAGGACTCACCTACTGGAATCACTTATTTTATCTGGCTGGACTCATATTTGATTGTGTATCGGAATTGGATTCATTTATACTAGTCAGGGCGGGAAAATACTCGAGTAGACATGTAAACATTCCCAAATATGTAATTACCTCCTCCGGTCAAATCTGGAATGATAGCAGCCATACACCAAGTGTGCGGTGAGCCGTACTTGCCCCTAGCCATTTACATGTCGAAGTCAGTATTTTAAAACACATACTAGTTAGTGCTTCCTTGCTAGATTTACATGATACTTGCTGGACACACATCTTTTTATCTAGTTCATTTCTAATTTATTCACAGTCTTAATTACAGTATTTCTTGATTCACCATGCTTATTTTTTTTCTTGTTTCTTAAATTA
The DNA here is from genome assembly GCA_036927795.1 of Iris macrosiphon. Lineage (NCBI taxonomy): Eukaryota > Viridiplantae > Streptophyta > Magnoliopsida > Asparagales > Iridaceae > Iris > Iris macrosiphon. The sequence goes on along the minus strand of JAYESA010000005.1, from coordinate 46,725,350 downwards.
ACTATGACTGTATTTTATTCTTTAATTTATTTTTTTCTTTGCTCACCATGTATTACTTACTATAACTGTTTTATAGTCTTTGTCAATTAATTGAAATTGCTAGCAGATGTGTACTTCGCTCCAATCCTGACTGGATATATTTTTTAAAATAATTGGCTTACAGAGCAGTGTCCTATATTCTATGAGCCGCAGGACGGCGTACCTTTAGAGGATACTCCTAAAGACCAGGAGGACTTAGTTGCAGAGCCCGAGGAGGTTTAGTTTATTTATGTGTTGGCCTTGTATTAGACTATTTATGGAGATTCATGGCATGTATATTATTTCAGATTGTGGATTGTATATTTATTCTTTCCTTCGATATTCTATTCGTTCTTTATCTTCCTTAGTTTGTTTTGTGATTGAGATTAGTTATACTTGTGAGATACTATTTTGTTCCTCCGTTTGGAGTTGAGATAATTGACAGGTACCATATTATATTGTTGCAATGTTAGATAGTTAAAAATAACCCAGACAGCGTTCTACCGCCTATGCTGCAGCGTAGGCTAGACGTACCGACGTACTCGATCCCGAATATTCGGGTGCAAGTCATGACAGCTACAGATGAATCGACGATTGGTAGTCGTCGGGAATGCTGTGTCGATGGAGGAAACAAAGTGCAGGCGGAGCTTTGCCGTGCATCACTGGCCGGAGGGGCTAGATACTGATGGGGGAAGGTGTCGAGTAGGCGGAGCTTGGCGTAGGGCTCATCGGAGCTCGGCATTGCCTTTGCTAGGGAAGGAACTTTCTGTAGAGCAGTCGCCAAAACGATGGTCGAAAGGAAGAGCTCCGCCTGAAGTCAGTCGAGGGAAGGGTTCAAGAAAAGGTAGGAGGCGATTGTAACAGCCTATCGACTCAGAGAAGAGAAGTGGAGGGAAAGTTTCTTCTGTGATTTTGTAGTGAATGGCAGGGTATGGACCGAGAGTATGGGTTTAGGAAACCATTGGATTTGAGGGAATTTTAAGTTAAATGGAGAATGAATTTAAGGTCTATTTATATATTGAAAAGGATCCTTCTAGATGGAGTTAGTTACAAGTTAGTTGGAGTTGGTTAGGAGATATTTCTATGAGCCTCTTTTCTTATTTACCAACTTGCCACTACTTCTATATTAATATCAAAGTAATTTATTTTTGAGAAAATTCAATATTTTATTTTAGAGAGTTGATTTTGAAATATATAAAAATAAAATATTGAATAATTAAAACTACATTATAAAAAATTCTTTATGATTTTCAGGAACGGTAGTTACAAATAATTATACACCCTATATACTTGACATGAGTACACGCCTACATATTATACATTGTCCTGATAGTGGCTCATAGTAGCTCACTCATGATTCTTGAATTCATGTACATTCCTCATATTAGCTAATAGTAGCACACTCATGATTCCTGATTCATGTACATTTCTCATAGTGGCTTGTAGTAGCACAGTCATGATTCCTAACTCATGTATTTTTTCTGTTATGGTTTGTTATAGTATAATCTTGTCCTGTCAAAAATAACGTGGTTATTTATCTGTCTTGTACTTGTACTTGTGTTTTTTAAACATCGTCCAGTCTTGCATATCCCTGAAGGGAGTACTATGTCTAGGATAGATTTTGCGGAATGCCATATCCAGAATCCTAAATAAAAATTTTAAGGATTAAGAACTAGCCTGAATAATTAGAATATGATGATGGGAGAATCTCCAGGTGAATGTAGTCTTGCATCCCAACGATAATTTTTGTATTTTTTATCGATTTGGAGCTCTACGTCATAAGGGACACTCTTCCAGCTCACCGTCGAGTGATGCATATACATAGACTTACGCAAGCTCACCGTTGTGTGATATTTGTCATTAGGAGCACATCTTTCCAGTGGTGCCTCTTTTATACTTCTTTTTCTTTTTCGACCTTAGGGGTAGCTTAAACAGACTGCAGGACATGCACCGTACAGAAATTCTCATATTGCATTTGATAGTAATTATTATTTGTGATAACCCTACTTAGCTAATGTAGTAAACTGTACTTCTTAATTAGCCATGATTGATGGATGGAGTCAATTTCCTGCTTATGTCAGTGCATGTCCTTGTACTTGATCTTGCGTTAGTTTACTTACATGTTTACTTTCTACGCCATGTTTCATAATCCTGTATTTATATATTACACTTGTTTACTTTATATGATCTTGTATATATTTATATGTTCCTATTTACTTTACATGTTTCTAGTTTTCTTTCATGTTTTCTTGTGCACTTTATTATTATCCTTGTGGTTACTTGTTGTCTTTCGTATATCATTATTTTGCTTATATGCTGGTTTTATTCTTAGTTTGGCCTCCTTTATAGTACTTATGGTCGGGGTCTGACCCCACTGGTTTTGTATGGCCAGATATTGTAATACCCCATTCCGCACTAGCGGACTGCCGACTCAATCGGCAAAAGTACAACTGTCCCGACCCACTTTGCCTCAAACAAGAAGAAAAGGATATTCAGACTTGTCCCAACAGGAATTAAGCTTAGGCTTTCAGAGGCTCGCTTGACGTATCGCTCTACCAAGGTGAATCATCGCTAAGGTGGGTGGCTACGGTAAACTTGTCTTTGCTTAGCCGGCACACATAAAATCTGGAATATTTCATGCTAGTCGCTAGGTGATTCACCCCCTGCATGCTAATAAATCCAACGCACCTAGCTAAGGGAATAATCCCAACTTGTATTGCTTATGCTAGAACATAGAAATTGAAATACTGCTTATATTCAGACCCTTGCATGCTAAGTCCCTATCGGCTCATCTCTCGGCTTACCTTCGGGTCCGAGCAAACGTGTTTACTTATGTTCCTTAGAAACGCTTGCTTGTCTGCTTGAATGTTGCCATGTTTTCATCCAAACCCTGGGCGACTACTACGTAGTCGTTCCGTGTCTGAATGAACCTGCAAGTATCCGGGACCCTGAATGTTTATGATTGCCCGTGCTTGAATTAACAATGTTTACCTCAATGTTTTCCTTGGACAGGGAAGGAGATGGTAAGTTGGTAAGTCTCGCCATGTTTCCTCTCATGTCGCACGGCGCACTGCCACACGAGTTAGGCTTTTCAATATTTTGCATGAAACTGATCCTAAGGCAACTAGAAAGACAACTAAATAGTTGTGCATAGAACTTGTATTACGTGTTTGGATTTGTCGAGCGGGCGAGTAGCTTCCCCACCAGTGCATTCAATGTACTGATAATCCACCAGTTTGTATACAGGGTGCGGGAGAACCTCGTTCGGTGCGGATGTCTCCTTCGTACGTGTTGAGGTATGGAGATCACTCCGAAGCAACGGTGCGTCCGGGACTGAAGCATATATTCAAGACATAATGTTGTGAACATCGCCTGAATATCGTCGGAACATCGCTTGTACAATCATTCCACAGTTGTAGCCACTTGGCACGCTTTTACTGTTTCAGAGAGAGAGGCTTGAGCGACTTGTAATCTCGGCTATACGCCGCCTGTAATACTTGTTCATATCAATAAAAGAGCTTAATTTATTTCAACTTGTGTTTCAAATGCTTCCGCTATATTGTCGACTCAGTGAACCTGTTACCGATCGCCTATGCGTTTATGATTCCGTTGCACTCGAACAATCTGTGCGACTCTGTGGCTTAGAACTCTTGCCATCAGCCAATGAACCATGGCCTTGCACGGGCGTGGATCACGCTCGTGCGGCATCACGCCCGGATGGGTCAAGCGATCGTTCCGCGGGAGCGCTGGCGAGGGTGATTCCCACCTAGCAGGAATGGCCGATTTACCTGCGGGAGATCGGGGCGTGACATGTTGGTATCAGAGCCTGGCTTCTACGCCTTTGGACTTCGATTTCGATATCTCTGTTTCGAAAGCTCGTTCGTGGGTTATGTGCACGCTCTCTCTCATGCCTCGATGGGATATTCCAACAATAAGTCTAAATACTTTCAAAATATGTTTTGAATGATATGCTTGCTTATATGTTGCTGTGCTGCGAGTGGCCTTTGTGCCAACCTGTGCGAACCTTGAGAGTATCGCTAGTAGCTTGTCCGATTTTTCTAACTCTAAGTTTGGTTGAATGCATTTATTCGAGGAACGCCTTGAACTAGTGCACCATCCAAGACTTAAGAAAAGGTGCAACTCGAGTGCTAAGACTTCGCTATCACTGAGCTGGTTGACGTGTTCACGCTAGAAGTGCACTTCGAAAGTGCACACGATCCAGTCTAAGCGATATGCTGATTTCGACGATTGTGCAAGTGAATATCCAAATAAACAAGTATAACGACTTGTCTAGGATTGTCTCAACCCTAGATTACTGCTTGTCCTCTGTAAGTCTCGAGGACGAGACTTTTTCTGAGTTGGGTAGGATGTAACACCCCGTTCCGCTCTAGCGGACTGCCGACTCAATCGGCAAAAGTGCAACTGTCCCGACCCGCTTTGCCTCAAACAAGAAGCAAAGGATATCCAGACTTGTCCCTACAGGAATTTAGCTTAGGCTTTCAGAGGCTCGCTTGACGTATCGCTCTACCAAGGCGAATCATCGCTAAGGTGGATGGCTACGGTGAACTTATCTTTGCTTAGCCAGCACACATAAAATCTGGAATGTTTCATGCTAGTCGCTAGGTGATTCACCCCCTGCATGCTAATAAATCCAACGCACCTAGCTAAGGGAATAATCCTAACTTGTATTGCTTATGCTAGAACATGGAAATTGAAATACTGCTTATATTCAGACCCTTGCTTGCTAAGTCCCTATCGGCTCATCTCTCGGCTTACCTTCGGGTCCGAGCATACGTGTTTACTTATGTTCCTTAGAAACGCATGCTTGTCTGCTTGAATGTTGTCATATTTTCATCCAAATCCCGGGAGACTACTACGTAGTCGTTCCGTGCCTGAATGAACCTGCAAGTATCCGGGACCGTTAGGTCACCAAGGTAATTCCCGAACCAGGAAATTTGCACCCTGACTGAATAAATTACTGAATCACAGCTCGTGGAGCAAACTACTGAATTAACTGGCCTGACAATCGATATACTACTGTGAACAATCATGCATGTACGTTGAACATGATATGTCCTATCCTGAACTTGATCCTGTGCCTAGCCAGACCTGAATACAGACCTGCATATCGCGGACAACTCGAAAATGAGGCACCGTTACACGGGCGATCACCGGGGCACTGGGGCCGACCCAATCCGGATGGAACTCTACTGTTTAGTCATCCTGTGCAAAGACGGAATGGTGTGGAGCGCATCCTGTACTCTCGCTGCACCCCATTCTCGTTAGAGACTAAAATTGGTAACTCTACTGTTTAGTCATCCTGTGCAAAGACGGAATGGTATAGAGCGCATCCTGTGCTCTCGCTGTACACCATTTGCGTCATAGACTAAAATTGGTCCTTTATGGCTATGCCAGCGATAACTGTTCATATAGATAAGTTATCCTCGCTTAGCGGCTATCCGCGTGCGAGTCACTGCATCGCATCAATGAATAACTGAACACCTGAATGATCATGTTAAACGACTCTCGTGTTTGCATATGTTATTGCCCCTGAATGCTTATGCTTGCCCGTGCTTGAATTAACAATGTTTGCCTCAATGTTTGCCTTGGACAGGAAAGGAGATGGTAAGTTGGTAAGTCTCGCCATGTTACTTCTCATGTCGTACGGCGCACTGCCACACGAGTTAGGCTTTTCAATATTTTGCATAAAACTGATCCTAAGGCAACTAGAAAGACAACTTAATAGTTATGCACGAAACCTGTATTACGTATTTGGATTTGTCGAGCGGGCGAGTAGCTTCCCCACCATTGCATTCAATGTACTGATAATCCACCAGTTTGTATGCAGGGTGCGGGAGAACCTCGTTCGGTACGGATACCTCCTTCGTGCGTGCTGAGGTGTGGAGATCACTCCGAAGCAACGGTGCGTCCGGGACTGAAGCACATATACAAGACATAATATTGTGAACATTGCCTGAACATCGCCTGTACAATCATTCCACAGTTGTAGCCACTTGGCACGCTTTTACTGTTTCAGAGAGAGAGGCTTGAGTGACTTGTAATCTCGGCTATACGCCGCCTGTAATACTTGTTCATATCAATAAAAGAGCTTGATTTACTTCAACTTGTGTTTCAAATGCTTCCGCTATATTGTCGACTCAGTGAACTTGTTATCGATCGCCTATGCGTTTACGATTCCGCTGTACTCGAACAATATGCGACTCTGTGGCTTAGAACTCTTGCCGCCAGCCAATGAACCATGGCCTTGTACGGGCATGGATCACGCTCGTGCGGCATCACGCCCGGGTGGGTCAAGCGATCGTTCCGCGGGAGCGCTGGCGAGGGTGATTTCCGCCTAGCGGGAACGGCCGATTTGCCTGCCGGAGATCGGGGCATGACAGATATCGTAAAGAAACTAGAGGAACTTTCCTATGTTTAACGGGATGATGACCACCCGGAGCACCAGAGTACCTGAGTGGATTTCTACTTCATTCACCCACTAGTATATATATATTATTCTATTGCGTCATTTAGCCTCCGAGCACGTATTTAGCTCATGTTCTGGATTTGACATCTAGCCTATGGGCATGACATAATTTGTGTATATTCTAGATTATAGCTAGAGTTGATCATGTTAAAGTGTCTCATTCCCTGTTGCGGGGAGCGCAACTAAGGAAAACTGTCGGTATCGGTTGATCGGGACACTGAATCAATATTCTTTCCTCGTTATGGATTATTACTTCGAAATCAAGTTCCACATTCAGTGGATCGTGTCTCGAGAAAAGACTAAGCGGTAGAGTCACGAGGGACCTTTCCGTTGCATTAGTTTCATAGCTTATTTTGATGCCTACTTTCGTGTTGGTTTTCGAACTTGCGTTTTCTTTAACGATTTCGATGGATTTCATTGCTTTCTTTCTTTAAATTTTGCATTTGTATCAATTTTGGGAGACAAAGAAGAAGAAATATCGATCGTCTGTTCGTGGTAATGCAGGTGATCGAGTAGGAAATGCGTGAGTGGAGTCTTGAGGATCTTCTTTCCTCTCCTCAAATTCTCCAACAAATGAGTGGCTTTATCGTAGATTAGTTGGCCTTTCTTTCCAAGTCTTCACACTTAATAACCTAACACCCTTCTTGCATTCCGATCAACGATATCATAATAACAATAGAGTCAAGATAATAAGTAGGATTACAAATACTTGATGCATGTCACACTAACTCATGAAACAATCGTGTTATTACATGCTTATCCATTCTAAATGAGCTTATATTATATTTTAGTAGTAGCTAGAATTCATCCACCTATAACTGTACAAATAAGTAGTATATATTTATATTGTGATCACTCGAGCATGTAGACTATGCTATCGATTTATGCTGAATAGTTACTTTTCATTCGTGTTGTCTTAAAATGCTTCGTTTTATAACTTAGTTTTTAGATATCGCATGACCACAGAAAACTTTTGTACAAGGTTGAGTTACTTTGAAAGCTCGTTGGGGCACTGGGACCTATTCGTGTCACGCTCCAGTCCCAAAATATGTAGGACTAGGAATACGTAACATGCCAGCCGTATGTATACAAACTCCAATATATGGAAACTATATACACACGTACACTATACATGAATATCCAATCCACCAGTGGTAATATACTATCTCAACAAGTCACACGCAATCTATATCTCATCCACAGCACAAATAAAGAAATAAGAAAACAAATAACTGAATATCAAGTAGTATCAAAGTATGATAGTCGGATGGAAACAAATTTACTGCAAATTGACTATACTAAACTGCTAAAAGAGAGAAGAGAATCAACTCTAATATAAGAATAAATGTCTCTAAAAGAATAGCAACAGAATCTCTAATAGCTGAAATTGATCAAAGATACTCCGAAGGTAAGACCTTCTCAGTCTGATAAGTAGCGTCAGGTCCAGGTCCATACTCCTACGGATACTCCTGCTCGTCTATATCTGGAAAGGGACCAGTTCCTCAGAGGGACTTAACAAGATACATAATAACATGCCAATAAAGTACTGAAAATAAACATCCAATGGGTCGCCTAACCATCTAAGTGAATGCAGTTTAAGAACAACTTTCAAACACGTGGGTTATCTAGCCAAAATGGGATTGGCATGGTTCTCTTGGAGATCCAGGGGCCTAAAATGTATGTCGTCTTTTGAACGCCAGAGGCCGTCTGATAATATATAATATATAGTGGTCATCACCACCCGTCGCTCCGACAGAGCGTCCGGGCGAACAAAGAAAAGTGCAAAGGAGCCCAAATGACTTACTCTTTGTTCTCCCTACCCCATGCTCTAAGCATGTCACATCCATGACACGATAATACCTCTAATAACTTCAAGGTCTACTAGCATGCAAAGTTTCTATCGGCAGTTATCCCTATCCGTCGCACGACCTATACGTACCAGTGGCCAGCCGAGTACGCAAGTACGTGTCCTACATGTGACTTACACTCGAGTAAGAATAGTTTCATGGTCAATGAAACATAAAATGTCTCACAATAATGGGGTGGACTCATAAAGTAGGTCCAATGCATATACATAAATAAAAACATAATACGACGACACCGTCGTTGCACAATGAACTAAAAATAAATGAACTAAAAATAAACAGAAATAAAATATGCATGCATCATATAGAATATAAACAAAGTACAATGGCAAGGTATACTTGCCTGGCAAGAAATCTGTATAATGTAAGCGTCCACATATCAAGGACACAGAATCAGAAACTAATGGATCCGAACAAACATCTCCGGATGCTAAAATAGACATCACCAACATTTCCGAAATCAGTGAGATAGCTAAAAATCACTACCCTTTCGTCCAATTTGGACACAGGGGCAAAATAGTAATTTTGGATCAAAGTGGGGTCCACGTGTGGACCACTTTGTACCAAAAAACGTGTCAGGGGTAACGACCTTTAAAAGGAACAAATTATAGGTCAAACAAACTATAAAAGTCAGTACGAACTCAACGATATGTCCAAATGTGGATTTCGGTGAGCCGAACACAATTTCGCCCAAAAAGTCAACCGTGGGGCCCGCCAATAGGCGACTTGGTCAACTATCTCAGAATTGCATGAAAATTAGTTCACAGGACCAGCGCGATACCACGAGTCCTGTGGCATAAATTTTGTCACATTCTGACAAGCGTGCACTAAATGGCGCGAGATTTTGCAAAAGTTGTGACACGGGAAATTTTTGCGGATACGGGCTGATTCCGATGCGCACACGCGTCCGAATCAGTTTTCGTGAAAGCCCACACATCTGGATATACTGTGCGCACCTTTTGGTATACTTGGTATACGACGGGGCGGCCCCGTTTGGCTGGGTGCGCTCCGTATCGTAATTTCTGAAAATAAGAAAAAGTAGATTTTTGGAATTTTCCATCAAATTTAATTTAACATACAGCAGTTAATAAATTATTGTATTTTACACGAAATAAACTAGGTTAGGTGGTCTTTGCATACCAAAAAGAAAAACTGAATTCGGATCTCTGTGGTGGGAGATACGAATCCGTGAACATAGGTAGTAACCGCAGTTTTTTGCGATCCCAAAAGTTGTCATTTTTTGTCAACTTGGTCGCTGTTTTCGCCAAAGTTTACGCGCTGTTCGAGGTCAACTAATATACAGATAAGGAAGGAGGTTAAGTCGTGAACGTACAGGTGAAGACGGGGTCAAGTTTGGTCAAGCGGAGGCACGGGAAATGGAGCGTGAGCAGGGTTACAATGTTGATCAAATTATGTTGTGGTGCGCGTCACGCGGGTCACGACGAGCGATTGCTTGCGGTTAGGTCGCAGGGTGGCGTGGCTCTGGTGAACGTCGGTCTGCGGTCGAGGGGGTGATAGAGTTTTGAGATTAGGGTTAGGGTTTTATGAGTTTAAATAAATTTTATTTCTCCTAATTAGCTAATAATTACTACAAATCAATTAAATAATTAATTAAAAAGATTAATACGGTTTTTAGAATTAAGAGTTTTACATTCTACCCAACTTATAAAAATTTTGTCCTCGAAATTAAAACTAAGCCATGATAGAAAGTCAATGTTGGTATAAGATATAAATTAATAAAGTAATTTCATACCTTGGTCTGCGAATAGGTTCGAAAAATGCTTGCGCATGTCGTCCTCGCGCTCCCAAGTTGATTCTCCTGGCTCGCCAAGCTTCCATGACACGCGAACCAAGGAAATAGACTGGTTCCTCAACACTTTCTCTCGACGATCAAGGATTCCCACGGGTTGCTCATGGTATGACAAGCTCGGCCCAATGGTGATCTCAGAATAGTCGAGAATATGACTGCTATCTACCATATATCGCCTAAGCTACGACACATGGAATACGTCATGTACTCCCTCCAGTGAAGGTGGTAGCGCAAGTCGATATTCTACTTCTTCCACTCTCTCTAACACGTCATTGGTCCAATGTACCCTGGACTCAACTTGTCGCGTCCTCCGAATCGAATGGTACCTCTGGTAGGTGATATCCTTAAGAAGACATGATCGCCCTCTTTAAACTCCAAGGGACGACGATGAAGGTCTGCCCACTACTTCTTCCTGTCTTGCGCTGCTCGCAAGTGTCCATGTATCTTCTTAACTGTCTCAACGGTGTTAACCACTGTAAACCCCCTGATTTTACAAGAATTATAAACTTGGATTTTTCATAATTTTCTGAAATTTTCTAGAATTTTTCTGTAATTAAAATCAGGTTTCTAATTATTAAATGATTTTTATTTGATAATAAATAATATTAAAATATTAAGAAAATAATTTTTTTGGGTGTAAAATAAAAAACTGGACTTAGGGTAATTTTTCTGGAATTTAACGGGTCCCGGACCTATTTTAAATCACCTAAAAACTATTTACTTATTTATTTATTAACTAAATTAATTATTATTTATTAATTTAAATTATTTATTTATTTTTAAACCCTAAAACCTGGTCCATCGGCCCATGGCCCAGCCCGTATAGCCTAACGGGTCGGGTCGGGTCGGGTCCACCCGAACCTGACCCGCCGCCCGTGACCCGCTAGCCCGTCTCCCCCAGTCACCCGCTCCGGCCGCTCCGCCCGGCCATGCCACCCCTCGCCTCCGCCTTCCTCGCCCACGTCTCCGCCAGACCCGGCCACCCCCGGCTCCCCTCGACCTTTAAAACCCCTTCCCCTTCTCCCCCGTCGACCACCACGAACCTCCGCCACCACCCGTGCCACCCCGCCGCCCGTCTCTGCCGCTGCGGCCTGCTCCTCCTCCTTCTCCCTCTCCTTCCTCCTCCGCTCCGGCGCCACCGACGGCCCCCTGCTCCTCCCCTTCTTCCCAGCCTCCAGCTGCCCGTGCTCCGCCTCCATCCGCCAGCGTCCCCCGCCTTGCTGCGAGCCGCCCCCAGCCCCTCTACTACGCGCCTCCGGTCGGCCCCCGTCGGCAGTTCCCAAAACCCTAACCCTAATTCCCAATTTGGTGTCGACACGTGTCGGACACAACGCGAACACAGTAAATTCTGGGTTTTTGGACCCTGTTCAGGTGCGAGTAACTTTCTCCTCGCTGCCCCGTTTTTAATTCCGTAAATTGCGTTGCGAAGCCTGTATGACCCTCTCGGTGCCCGGATAAACCGCTCGGGGCATCGCGTCCTGTGGTGATCGCACACCGCAATCCAAAAATAGGAAAAATAACGACCCGATTCACCCCGGAACTGGGTACGCCCCGCCAAACGGGACGACTTGGTCGCGTGCGGTCTTCACAGATACGTGCGCACCGTCGATACGGACGCGCGCCGTCGATACGGACGTGTGAGATTTTGCGGAAGTCGATTCGGGTGTGCGTGCACACCGGAATCAACGCATATCCGCGGACACCGCCCAGTATCTGCCTTTTCTGAATCATGTCCTAACTTTGTGTACACACGTCGGATTAAAACAAAACTTACGCTATCGGACTCGTAGCGATATGCTGGTCCTGTGACCCAAGTTTGGTTCGATTCTGAGAACGTTGACGAAATCACGTGTCGTGGGCCCCACAGGTCCCACTCGACGGGCGATTTTGTGATCGGCTCATCGGAATCCAATTCTGGAAGTTCCGTTGGGTTCGTATCATCCTTCCTGACCTGTTGACACTAAGTTTGGTCAAATTGGAGACCTTTGACCCTGACACATTTTTCGGTGCAAAGCGGGCCCCCATGCGGACCCCGTTTTGACCCGAAATTACCGTTTTTGCCCTTGTCTCCAAATTGGACTCAAGGACAGGCATTTCTAGCTATTTGATATCTTCTGAGCATGATGGTAATGTTTATTTTAGCATCCGGAGTCATTTCTGGAAATTTCCCCGAGACACAAAACCGTAGTGGGATCCAAACATCAGGCAAGTACCTGCACTTCAAGTTTATTCTTTATATTGTGATAATTAGTTCCTTGCTCTGCTAGTTCCATTGGATGATTACACGTAGTGTTAGAACATTGGATTTCATGTCTTGCTTTTCATGTCAGGTGGGAGAATACTAGAAGGCATGTAGTTTACCCTTCCCCCTGTCCTGACTGCTAGTTGTTGGTACGCGACTGTACCATCAGCCTGATACTCGATTATTCCTGACTGATAGCCGTCTATGACGGCCTGATTAGCCTTATAACCCCCTACATGCCAACTATGTATTCTAAATACACAAGTTCACACACAATAGTTCTTGTCTTGTTGTAGTTCCTGTTGTCTTGTTACAGTTACATTTCTTGTCTCACTATATTCCTGTTTTACTCATGTCCCTGGTTTATAGCAATTAATCCTGTTTTACTTATAGTCCTGATTTATAAAATTTAATTCTCAGTTAATTTTTACTACTTATTATGCATATTATGATCATGATACTTAGTCAGTCTTTTCACTACTTGTCATAAATATTTAGTTTAATCTTATTGTGCAATTGGTACTTTGCTCCTTTCCTGACTAGATCCGTTGATATTAGGCGATGATGAGGACTATGCCCCCACCTTTTATGGCCCCTATGAGGTAGCAGGTGATACATTTGAGGAGCCGGTTCCTACTCAGGAGACTACTTTTGAGGAGTAGTAGCCAGTTAGCTAGTATTTTCCTTCAGCATAGCACTCTGGTTTGTCCCCGATTTATCTTCTGGTTCTGTAATAAACTGTGGAATTGCTTGTCACAATTAAATATTATGAAATCTTAGCATTCCTATTTCCTGTTATTATCCTTGCCTATTTATTCTTGTGGATGAGATAGATTTTATTTTAACTGTGAATATGAGCTAGACAGCGTACTACCGCCGATACTGCAGCGTAGGCTGGACGTACCCACGTACTCGTGCCCGAATATCCGGGTGCGGGTCGTGACAACCACCAACTCTGGTCCCAGAATTTGACGTTCTCCCATGTCACTCCAACACACAGGGGACCTACACTTTCTTCCATACAATGCTTCAAACGGAGCCATCTGAATACTCGTTTGATAGCTATTGTTGTAAGAAAACTCCACAAGATGTAGGTGGTCCTCCCATGATCCTCCAAAGTCTAACATAAAAGCCCTTAACATATCCTCCAATGTTTGAATAGTACGCTCTGACTACCCATCTGTCTGCGGGTGATAAGATGTACTGAACTTCAGACGAGTTCCAAGACTCTCTTGTGTGCTCCTCCAAAAGTGTGATGTGAAATGCAAATCTCTGTCTGATACAATACTGACTGGTATGTCGTGCAATCTCACGATCTGTCTTATGTATAGGTCGACCAAAGCTTCTGTAGGCTGACCCACTCAAAAAGGTAAGAAATGGGCTGACTTGGCGAGTCGATCTACTATTACCCATACTGCATCTCTCCCACTTGGACTCTTAAGAAAACCCGTGACGAAGTCCATAGTGATGTGCTCCCACTTCCCCTCTGGAATCGGAAGTGGTTGCAATAATCCTGATGTTCTCTGGTGTACCGCCTTTACTTGTTGACATACCAAATATTTAGCTACAAAGCGAGCTCTTTTTTTTTATTCTATGCCACCAAAATTGCTGTTGTAAGTCACGATACATCTTGGTGCCTCCAAGATGAATAGAATATATCGAACTATGAGCTTCTGTCATCAGCTCCTATCGAATCTCTCCATTTAAAACATAAAGACGATCACCACATCATAATGTCCCATCATCATGAATGCGCAATCATGTCTGCTCTCTGGCCTCTGTCTTTTCTTTCAATCTCCTGAATTTGGCATCTGTAGGCAAAGCTGCCTTGATCCTTTTTACTAGTGATGATTGTATTTGCAAGTTGCCTAGTGTCCCATCTGCTCCGAGTAATATCACTTCAATGCCAAGCTCTTGCAAGTCCTCCAATAATTCTCTCTGTGTTGTCAAGAAGTAAGCTGCTGGTTTCCGGCTTAACGCGTCTGCTAACACGTTAGCCTTTCCTGGGTGATAATGTAGCTCTAACTCGAAATCTTTTATCAACTCAAGCCATTGACGTTGTCTCATATTTAACTCCTTCTGCGTGAAGACGTACCTGAGGCTTTTGTGGTCTGTATAGATCTCCACTCGTTCCCCATATAAGTAATGTCTCCATTGCTTCAGAGAAAATACAACGGCTGCAAGTTCCAAGTCATGAGTTGGATAATTCTTCTCATGCACTCGTAACTGCCTAGATGCATATGCAATCACCTTGCCATGCTGTATCAATACGCATCCCAAGCCTTTCCCTGATGCGTCACTGTAGATCACATAACCTCCTGATCCTAAAGGAATAGTCAAAACTGGTGCTGTAGTCAGTCGTTTCTTCAACTCTTCAAAAGCGGCTTGACACTCGTTGGTCCATATGAATTCTTGGTCCTTGCAAGTCAACCGAGTCATAGGTGCTGCTATCCTTGAGAAGTTCTCCACGAAGCGTCGGTAATATCCCGCAAGTCTAAGGAAACTTCTCACCTCCGCTGCTGATTTAGGAACAGGCCATTTCTCGACAGCCAAGATTTTCTCTGGATCAATAGAAATACCATCTCCCGTAACAACATGCCCTAGAAACAAACTCTGTCCAAGAAGAACTCATATTTACTGAGCTTCGCATATAACTGCTATCTCCTCAAGGTCTCTAGAATAATCCGCAGGTGCTTCTCGTGCTCCTCGTGGCTCTCCGAATAGACAAGTATATCATCTATGAAGATGACTATGAAGTGGTCCAAATACTGGTGGAAGACTCGATTCATTAATTCCATAAAGATAGATGGAGCATTGGTCAATCCAAATAGCATGACCAGAAACTCGTAGTGTCCATATCTTGTCCTGAATGCCGTCTTCGGGATGTCCTGCTTTCGTACCTTCACCTGGTGATATCTCGATCTCAAATCTATCTTCGAGAACACCTTGGCTCCACTGAGCTGATCAAATAAGTCATCAATACGTGGCAATGGATATTTATTCTTCACAGTCACTGCATTTAAGGCTCTGTAGTCAATGCACATACGCACTGACCCATCCTTCTTTGGTATAAACAACACTGGTGCTCCCCAGGGTGATGCACTTGGTCGGATGAAACCTTTCTCCTCTAGTTCTTTCAACTGTGCCTTCAGTTCATCCATCTCCTTCTTCGCCAATATGTAAATATGCGATGCTATAGGTGCTGCTCCCGGTGCTAATTCAATTGAAAATTCTACGTCTCTGTCTGGGGGTAGTCCTGGAAATTCCTCAGGAAAGACGTCTTAAAATTCTGAAATAATGGGATGATAAACAACATCGTTCATTACGAGCTGCATACCATCAAGAATTTCTATGGATCCTCGTACAAACTCAAGTTCAGGCTGGCCTAGTACCTTAAAAAGAATGATTCCACCAAAATAATCGAAGAAAGCGTGGTACTTGCTTAACCAGTCCATTCCAAGCATAATATCAAAAGTTGGCATAGGAAGGACTAAGAGTCGGGCGTTCATCTCTCTGCCACGAATCACTATAGGACACGATCTACAAATTCGACAAACAGGTACAACTCCTCCTCCGGTAAGAATTCTAACACAACTAGGTAAAGGTGTAGAGGCAATGTTGTGTTTGGCAATAAAACTAGATGATATGAATGAGTGGGTGGCTCCCGTATCAAACAATGCCACAGCAGGAAAAGTAAAAGCAAGAGTAATACCTGCTATGACATCAACCTCCTGATCCATGTTATCCACTTCCAATGCAAAAGCTTTCACATTCCTTTGTAGCTGCCCATGACTGGCCCTCATGTACTGATCCTTCTGGGTAGGTAGCAGTGGTCCTCGCTGAAATCCTCTTGTTGATGGAGGTCGAGGTGCTCTTGGTCTAGCCATCTGTTGAGCTGGATTTGGTGCTGAAAGTGCTAGTCTCTGAACTGGCGATGGAAGTGTCAATACCTGTTGCATGGGACAGCCTCTCGCCAGGTGCTGTCCGGAGCCACATCTCATACACTGTCCCAAGCGAGTCTGACAATCTCTCGAAATGTGTCCGCGTCTCCCACAATAACTAAAGTGGGGCTTCTCCGTATTCTGGTACGGTCCTGCTCTGTGTTGGTACTGTTGTTGCTGAGCTAAAGGACGTCTGATAGATCATCCTTGTTGCGTCCTTGTTGGTCCTTGCTGGTCTTTGCTGGTCCTTGCTGTGTCCTAGCTGGTCTTTGTTGTGTCCTCAGCTGACCTCATTTTTCTCTGCTGATGGTCTCTTACAATATGGCTTCTGTCAGTAACTCGGCATAATAGATCTAGGACTGTGAGCTAGTATAGTGTTGGAGCTCCTGAGTCAGCCCATGGTAAAATCTCGTAGCCTTGGCCAAGTCATATGGTATCAGGGCAGCGCCATATTTACTAAGGCGACTAAACTCGGCATCATATTCGTCAACTGTTTTGTTCCCCTACTCCAAATAAAGAAACTGATCGTACAATGCATCTCTCACGGTGTCCAGAAAGTACTTCCTCTCAAAGCACTCCAAGAATTGCTCCCAAGTCTGGTATGTACCCAACTGGCGTTCTATTGATTCCCACCAGTGATGGGCATTACCATCTAGTAGCATCCTTACGCCTGTCATCCATAAGTCTACAGGTAGCTGCGATGCTTCCAATAGCTTCTGATTATGGGTGATCCAATTTGTAGTCTCCTCTGGGCTCTCAGTGCCTTTGTACGGTTTGGGACCCATATGTATAAAGTCCTTTACTGAACCAACTCTAGCTCGAGGTACTGGAACTAGTGCTTGAGCTGGTATAGTAGCCTATGCAGCCATCCTCTCAAGTGCTGCCAGAAATTCTTGCCTCTGCTCTGCTGCTTGCTTCCTCTGCTCTGCAGCTAGTGTGGCAGCCTGTTGTCGATGTTCCTGCATTATCATCTGAAAGAATTGGAAAAGTTGTGTCTGGCCATCCTGCGATGTCGATGAAGCTGGAAGATTTCTATTAGGAGAAGTAGGAAGATCAGATGGAACTGGATTGTGAGTCTGTCCATCTGGTCCCGGAAGTCTAGGAATCGTTGAGGTCCCTCCTTGAGTCTGACCATTGACTCCTGAAGGTTAGTTGCCATCGGCGGCAGTACATATATTTTGTGTATCCATCTCTCTGCAGGTGATGTACGAAATAATTAGAAGAATTACAGGAATCAAACAGGATGCAAGCATTGAAATAGGAAGGATGAGTTTTAATCAAGCATGGATGAGATCCTATACTCTATTCCTATACACAGGCTTTTTCGGTACAGTTACATAACCGAGACAATATATTCTCGACCTGCATGGACCACCACTAAAATATGTCATGTCCTAGTCCCAAAATACGTAGGACTAGGAATACGTAACACGCCAGCCGTATGTATACGAACTCCAATATATGAAAACCATATACACACGTATACATGAATATCCAATCTACCAGTGGTAATATACTATCTCAACAATTCACATGCAATCTATATCTCATCCGCAGCATAAATAAAGAAATAAGAAAATAAATAACTAAATATCAAGGATGAAGTATCAAAGTATGATAGTCAGATGGAAACAAATCCACTGCAAATTGACTATACTAAACTGCTAAAAGAGAGAAGAGAATCAACTCTAATATAAGAATAAATGTCTTTAAAAGAATAGCAACAGAATCTCTAATAGCTGAAATTGATCAAAGATACTCCGAAGGTAAGACCTCCTCAGTCTGATAAGTAGCGTCAGGTCCAGGTCCAAACTCCTGCGGATACTCCTACTCATCTATATCTGAAAAGGGACCAGGTACTCAGAGGGACATAACAAGATACATAATAACATGCCAATAAAGTACTGAAAATAAACATCCAATGGGTCGCCTAACCATCTAAGTGAATGCAGTTTAAGAACAACTTTTCAACACGTGGGCTATCTGGTCAAAATAGGATTGGCATGGTTCTCTTGGAGATCCAGGGGCCTAAAAAGTATGTCTTCTTTTGAACGCCAGAGGCCGCCTGATAATATATAATATATAGTAGTCATCACCACCCGTCGCTCCGGTGGAGCATCCGGGCGAACAAAGGAAAGTGCAAAGGAGCCCAAACACCTTACTCTTTGTTCTTCCTACCCCATGCTCTAAGCATGTCACATCCATGACACGATAATACCTCTAATAACTGCCAGGTCTACTAGCATACAAAGTTTCTATCGGCAGTTATCCCTATCCGTCGCACGACCTATACGTACAGTGGCCAGCCGAGTACGCAAGTCCGTATCCTACATGTGACTCACACTCGTATAAGAATAGTGTCATGGCCAATAAAACATAAAATGTCTCACAATAATGGGGTGGTCTCATAAAGTAGGTCCAATGCATATACATAAATAAAAACATAATACGACGACACCATCGTTGCACCCAAGTTTCCTTGGACGCGTAGTTTATATAATAGTAAAAATAAACGAACTAAAAATAAGCAAAAATAAAATATGCACGCATCATATGGAATGTAAACAAAGTACAATGGCAAGGTATACTTGCCTGGCAAGAAATCTGTATAATGTAAGCGTCCAAATATTAAGGACACGGAATCAGAAACTAATGGCTCCGAACAAACATATCCGGATGCTGAAATAGACATCATCAACGTTTTCAAAAATAGCAAAAAAGCTAAAAATCACTACCATTTCGTCCAATTTGGACACAGGGGCAAAACGGTAATTTTGCGTCAAAGAGGGGTCCACGTGTGGACCACTTTGCACCGAAAAGTGTGTCAGGGGTAACATTCTCTAAAAGGGACAAATTATAGGTCAAACAAACTCTAAAAGTCAGTATGAACTCAACGGTATATCCAAATGTGGATTCCGGTGAGCCGAACACAATTTTGCCCAAAAAGTCAACCGTGGGGCCGCCAATAGGCAACTTGGTCAACTGTCTCAAAATTGTGTGAAAATTGGGTCACAGGACCAACGCGATACCACGAGTCAAGTGGCACAAGTTTCATCACATTTTGACGAGCGTGCACTAAATGGCGCAGGGTTTTGCAAAAGTTTTGATACAGGAAATTTCTACGGATACGGGCTGATTTCGACGCGCACACGCGTCCGAATCAGTTTTTGTGAAAGCCTATACGTCTGGGTATATTGTACGCACCTTTTGGTATACTTGGTACACGATGGGGTGGTCCCGTTTGGCGGGGCGCGCCCGTATCGCAATTTCTAGAAATAAAAAAATAAATTTTTGGGGTTTTCCATCTAATTTAATTTAACATACAGCAGTTAATAAATTATTGTATTTGGCAAGAAATAAACTAGGTTAGGTGGTCTTCACATGCCAAAAAGAAAAACTGAATTCAGATCTCTGTGGTGGGAGATACGAATCCGTTAACATAGGTAGTTACCGTAGTTTTCTGCGATCCCAAAAGTTGTTATTTTTTGCCAACTTGGTCGCTGTTTTCGCCTAGGTTTACGTGCTATTCGAGGTCAACTAATATACAGATATGGAAGGGGGTTAAGTCGTGAACGTACCGGTGAAGACGGGGTCGAGTTTGGTCGAGCGGGGACACAAAAAATAGAGCGTGAGCAGGGGTACACTGTTGATCAAATTCTGTTATGGTGCGCGTCACGCGGGTCACGGCGAGCGGTTGCTTGCGGCTAGGTCGCAGGGTGGCGCGGCTCTAGTGAATGGCGGTCTACGGTTGAGGGGGTGATAGAGTTTTGAGATTAGGGTTAGGGTTTTATGAGTTTACTGCGTATATATATATATATATATATATATATATATATATATATATATATATATATATATATATATATATATATATATAGTGGCGGAGGGGGCTATACGCGCGGGGGGTTTTGCATATTGCGGCTGTTGTTGTTGTTATGATTCCTTCGAAGGTGCGGGTTAGTAGCTAAGCGGGTAGGGTAGGTATTTATAATGGGTGTGGGTTGGTAATTCATTTTATAATTCTTTTTTTTTCCTTTCTCTTTTCCTATTCCTTTTTTTTAATTCTTTCTCTTTCTTTTTCTTTTCTAATTTATATTTAATAAACCATATATATATATATATATATATATATATATATATATATATATATATATATATATATATATATAAATTTCTTAAAAAATTATTTTAGTGCATAAAATAAATCTACTCAGCTGTCCAAAGGGTCTCCTACATGGAATAAATTAGAGAAATTTATAATTGCTCCAGAAATCCCCTAAATGCACAAACACCTAAATAAAAATTAAATAAATTCTATTTTTCCTAATTAGCTAATAATTACTAAAAATTAATTAATTAATTAATTAATTAAAAATATTAATACGGTTTTTAGAATTAGGGATTTTACAATTCGTCCTGGGCGGAATAACAGTATAGCTGTCCTAGCAGACAAGAATGGGTTTGTCAGGGACTTGCATTGGGGCTTGTTATCCGTGCTCTACGATGGCTTGTGGTGCCAGTAACCCAATATTTTGCATTAACTATTTAGGCTAACAATATTTTCTTGCAGGGAAGAATATGGTAAGACTTGTGCCGGTGAATGCGTCGGCCGCAGGCAAATGTCACCAAACGGTGGCACGTTTATTTCTGTCATTTTATTCTATCGCATGCTTATAACTTGGAATTAGGCAATATAGAAAGATCACCTAATAATATTTGCTTACTTCACGTAAATATCGTATCGATTTGGTAAGTTGGGTTAGTTTGCCCTCGTGAGTATATTATGTTATACTAACCCACGTTGCAACAGGTTCCCCGAGCCAAGGCGACGCTGCGAGGAGCTGAGGCAATTCTTTGACCAATTCATTTCTTGACGTGTTCATGTTCAGGACTTTTGAAGCGTACACCATTTCCCGGAGCTGACACATATACCTTTGTAGCTCCGCAGTGATGGTTCAGACTCGCACTCAAGGTGTATTATCTTTTGAGTTTTAGTAAAGGGATGTAATGTACGGAACGACTATCTCATTTTGCGTCCATATTTGTAAGCTTGTGCGGCAACCCTCTACTTATTCAAGAGACTGTAAATATCGTTCATTATCAATAAAGAGAATTTTTTTAGTGCAATTGTGTTCTTCAATAATTGCGTACTATGTTGTTGTTTTCAATATGTATATCACTATGCCTAAGCCTTGTGGGAGCGCGGCTTACACCCACACGATATCAATCCTGAGGGACGATTATGGATTATACGAAATTGGAGCGTGACATATTAGTATCAGAGCACGGGTTCAGATCCTTTGACTCATATAAGAATTTTTTTTCTTGAAATAACATGTCCCTCCCATTTGAACTCTTGGCCAAAATGAGATACGTTCCATACAGTAAGTCCGTAATACTCTATGAGACTGACACTAGTTGCTTTATTTTTAAGGAATGGCCCAATAATAGGAAATGGCACAAGCGCAAGGAGCGACATAAGTGTAAGAGAGTAGTGCTAGCACTTCTGAAAGATTTGGATGCCAATGACATGTGCGCCCTGTTGACCTGGTTGAGCGGATGTGTCATGCCCCAGTACCAAAATACGAAACAAATATGGCCAGCTACCTATACAAGGTGATATATGTCGTACGGAAATCACGGCTGTATAAGATATAGGGGTGCATGCTACAATCAAGTCTCCTATGGTCAAGAACTTTTGTCTCAATTATTCAAACAAGAAACAGTAAGCATAGAGCATATGTGATCAGAAATAAGGTGTCCCAAACATTTTCACAAAATGTTCTAGAGTTCAGTTGTGCAAAATAAGAAGCTGAAAGAGTAAAAAAGTACATAACAGTGATCAGCTGCGGT
Organism: Iris macrosiphon; assembly: GCA_036927795.1. NCBI lineage: Eukaryota > Viridiplantae > Streptophyta > Magnoliopsida > Asparagales > Iridaceae > Iris > Iris macrosiphon. Next base: position 46,703,134 of record JAYESA010000005.1, on the reverse strand, counting down.
CTAATTTAATACAATCATGTAAAGAAATTTAATGTCCAGACGAGTCGGCTAACAAGTGTCGGTGGCTAAACGCCAAAGAAGTAAATATTCAATGATGAGCAGGGAAGAAAAAAAACCACACACTATCCCCTGCGACCATATTCCTGGTACGCGCCATGAGTAGGGGGGATGGTACGCTGGATTCTCGGGTGCTGGCTCAAAACCTGGCCATGCAAAACCAGTGGGGTTAGACCCCAAATAGCAAGTCCCACAAAGAAAGCATGAAATAGAGAAAAAAAACCAAGGAAAACATTTAATAATACATAGGTTTAGTGTCGTAACTTAGGTCCATGGCATATCCTAGCGCAATGGCCCAAACCTACAACCATACAAGGACAAGGGTTGAACCATCATACTATGATAGTCCATTTTCTAGGCTACTAACTGAATAATACAATCACAACCAAGTCCAATTTTTATAATCGGCCAATCATTTATACGGCTTGCTATTTTAGTGGAGTCTAAGGTTATCTCAGAAATAATGCATAATAAGTATCCTCAAATCACGCTAGTGCTTAACACGAGCTAACCGAACCAATAAATAAATAAAATAGGAACTTGCAGGATGTACCAGTCCCCCATAACACCATTGCGCTAAAAATGTGGTATTAGCGGTTCCAGTATTCCTATAGTGAAATAGTGGCTCCGCATAATAATATGTCAGATACTGCACTCCACTAAGGCAGATGATATATAGTATCTGTGGCGGCCAGCCCACAGTGCACTAGAATGAATCTCTGTGGGAAGGTTCGTTGGCATAATCTCGGGATACCATTCCCTCCTATGTTACTACCACTTTTAGTTACCTAATTAGCCCTATGTTGTATTTGAAATCTCAAGACGTGGTCACATACGAATTTTTCTTAAAATATAGTACAAAGTACGGGCATGCTAGATACGAATCCATAGAAGTCAAATCTGGATTCACCCGAGCGTGTATAGAATATTCATATAATCAATATCTTAACCACACTTTGGTAGTTGACTCGCTTATTATGCTCGTGCTAGAAAAATAATATACAATTATAATATTACGGATTCAGGAATTTGGAGGCATTCTCGATGTACAACACAAATATAATCACTTAACACCTAACTTGATGTGTCGTACCTAGGCACACAGTAAATCAAAGACAATTATCAGGCAAAAGTGGTATCAGCACGGATACAATATTCGAGTCTAATTATCAATTAAATATTGGGTCACGAAAGAATAAGAAATATTCTATCAAACAAGCTAGGCCGCATGGGTCTCTATGTCGCATGGGAAATCCAGGCCGCATATATGAAGTCAGGGCCACATGACAAGTCCTGGTTGCATATGAAGTCAGGACCACATGACAAGTCATGGCCGCATATGAAGTCAGACCGCATGACAAGTCCTGGCCGCATGCTCAGGGTTAAGGTCTACTCCTTGGGACAAGTGTTGAAGTGACGGACAATAAATAAAGTGTCAGGGATGTGACATAAAGTGACTGATGTAACAAACCAAAAAGTGTGTCAGGAAGAAAAGATAAAAATAATAGAAATAAATACCCCAGTTTTAGAGTCATGCGTCCAAGGAAAAGTAGCCGCATATTCTCCAATGTCGCATAAGTGTCGGTGGCTCATATGAGTCGATACCGCATGGAGTCTTTGCCGCATGGAGTCTTTTGGACTTAGCAAAATTCTTATTTGTTCAGCGAGTGAAACACAAGTTGTATATTAACCCTCTGAAATGGTGTAACAAATAAGCTTGATTTTGCGATCATACACACGTGTCTCTTTCAGCTAGGTTGAGTTGATGCCTCATGTTGAGGATCGTCTTATTGGCTAGTAGCTGATTTCATTCGTCCTGTGACCATACCAACTGCTCCCCGACCTTATGCTTTAAATACTTTAGGATCAACCACCCACTGCCTCATACTCGACAATATAAGTTCCTTCCCATTGTTGTTGTTTACTCTCGTGCCATATCCTACTGAACCAGACCTTGGGGCCGTCGATTAGTTCCCCGTATTACTAAGGGAAGTACCAAAACCTCATGAGTTATCATCACCCCTATAACCCTCAACGATCCTAACTACTTGATACACCTCTGCCTCTTTCGCAGAAGGTTGAGCGTCTGTCTCCGTCGATTTTGCCTATGGGAATTTATATATAGTGTGACCAAAATACTTACTTTGGCAAAAAAAACCCAGGGGAACCCACTCGTACTCAACAGTTTGCTTGAACACCTCGCCTGAGGGAACGTCGTACTCGACCACCCATGGCAATGTCTTAGTCGCCTCTATCTCGATGAATACCCTTGTGTACATCAGTTTGGAATGCATTGTATGTCATGCCCCAGAACCACAATATGGGAGAGCGAGGGAGGACAAAGCATTGTACGTACACCAGAGTACTCAATACTCTGAGATACGGTCACGGCTGTCTAGACATGTGAGGGTTTACTCTACAATCCAACAGTCATTCTTGGGTCAAGGGTCCTAGGTGTCTCAATCTCAAGCAAGCAATAAGTTATAATATGTATGATCACCAAATATATAATAGTAAAATATCATAAACTATACACACAGATAATCATGAAGCTAGTTACAAAATAAAGAACTAAAAAGAGTACAATATTACATGATCGGCTCTAGATATAGTCTAGAATATGCTTTACATGTAGGCCCATAGGCTAGAAAGTCAAGTTCTAAAACACGAGCTAAATACATGCTCGGTAGCTAAATGCCTCAAAAGTATAAGTACAAGATCAAGTGGGTGATGAAGAAGAAACCAACTTATGTCCTCGGGTGCTCCTAGTGTTCACCATCTTGAGACGAAAAGTACGAAAGATATTGTAGTCCTGCTCTAAAATCTGGCAATACAAAACCAGTGGAGTAGATCCCAAAATAGCAAGTTTCCACAATGGAGCCAACTTAGGAACTAAAACCAGTATGCAGACAAATCAGTAAAAAAATACACAAGAAATAGTTAAATAAGTGCAGCAGATAAAATAATAGTTAATCAGTTCTGGAGTATTTAAACAAGGATATCTGAAATTAGTACTTAAGTTACAATTTCCAGATCAGTTGTTAAATAAATCAAGATAGGACAGGACTAGACTAGAGTAAAAATAAAGCAATCACGACCAATCATGCCCTACGGCTTGCTATTATTAGCTAAATAGGGTTGTCATATTTCTAGTTACTAACGCATGCAGTTTGAGATTCCATACAGCCACAAGTCCTATAGACTATACGATTTATCCAGACGTAAGGATACATAGAATAGATTATATAGGATATAGAAATTTACAAGTAAATGAAACACTCGACAGCATGCTTGAAGTGTGGCCCTCATGACGGAGTACTCCAAATCCATCAGGTGTCGCTGGAATACCGGGATTGCATATAGCCAGAAAATCTCTCTAGATGCTTCTAGTTTATTATTCTAATTGTTATCCTGAATTCCTGATCATGGTGCTTAAAATTTTGCCTTAGACATGATGTAGGATAAGACAAAACAATAGCTTGACAAGTACATTCAGGACAGGAGCAAGCAAATCAACCATAGAATTTTATCTTATCAGTTCAAGAATTTTAGTTCAAAAAATTCTAGCATGTCAGGGGTGCGCTTCGAGCCACTATCAGGAATATCGGTACATGTATGGATAACTCGATACGACGAGCTATTATCAGAAATATCAGAGCAAGTCTGGTGTCAGAAGTTCAAGATTAATAGTGTCAATACAATCCATGTTCAATTCTAGAATGTCAGGAGTGCGCTTTGTTGAGACACTATCCAGAATATCAGTACAAGTCAGGTTTTGGTAGTGTGCTTCATTGAGCCACTTCTGGCATCGTAGTATTTTTTTCTACAAGAGTTTGGTCGCTGAGCGCTTTTTTCGACTGCCGCTTGAACAGGGCCAGTCTGGGTGGATGCATAATGTGCATCTTCGACAACAAGGATAGTAGTGGGGAGCATATACTCTGCAGTTGCTACCCATATCCTGCGGGTCTTCTTAGCTTTTGCTTGCCTTGGAGAATGGCTTGTACTGTCCCTGGAGATCATGTTATCGAGTATTTACTGGTCGAAGTGGACCACCACTATCCTTTGAGTTGAACCAAGCTTGGCATCATCAGATTGTATCACAACTTTCTCATCAGAGGAGAAAGACAGTCTCCAGCCGAGTTAGGATCTTGTTCGCCATTAAATTCAAAAGTTCTAAAAAAATAACTTAATTTAATCAACAAACGGAAGAAAGTACAGAGAGGTCCTGGACAGACAATCTAAGTACAATATATTTGATTCTGGGGTGTGGCGATGGACAAGGAATGATATGCATCTCGTTTACTCTGTTGACGATCCGATGCAGGGTGAGAAAGCTTATGTTATCTCTTCGCTCGTCTCGGTAAGCTCTCTCTCTCTCTCTCTTTCTCTATATTGGTCGGGGTGATATACTCTCTCTATGAAGCAGAAAAAAAGCCAGCTATTAGAAATTTAAGTTGCTCCTATTTATGGCCATCGTACTGATGGACCATGGGTGCCGCATATGCCTCTATTTAGTGGCCGCATAAGGCTCCTTCAACATAATGCAGTTGTAACTGTAGCTTCATGCCATGGGAAGATTGTCATCTGGTCTCGGTTGAGATATGTTGTTGAAGAGATCTCGGAGTTATTTTTAATCCATTATATGCGTGACTTGGTCAGCTGGACACGTTGTCAGGATTAACTGTACGAAGATCTTTGCAGTTTTAACGGTAAGATCTTGTGAGCTGGAGGCCGCATAGCATCTTGGCCGCATGATGGCAAGGCCGCAAGGGTCTTGTAGCTGCATACGTTCCCTCTTTTAGGCCTTGGTCAAATGGACACTCTGGTCGCATATTGGCGAGGTCGTATGGGTCTTGTAGCCGCATACGTGCTCTCGTTTAGCTTTGGTCGGATGGACACTCAGGCCATATTTTGGCGAGGCCGTATCGGTCTTGTAGCCGCATATATGCTCTCATTTGGTCTTGGTCGGATGGATACTCTGACCGCATGTTAGCGAGGCCACATAGATCTTGTAGCCGCATACGTGATCTCGTTTGGCCTTGGTCGGATGGACACTCTGACCGCATGTTGGCGAGGCTGCATGGGTCTTGTAGCCGCATACGTGCTCTTGTTTGGCCTTGGTTGGATGGACACTCTGACCGTATGTTGGCGAGGCCGCATAGGGCATAGCCGTATACTAGAGAACACATGACATGACATGTTTGTCAAAGCAATTAATGTACTGATGTGACTCATTGTCTTTTTATGAGGCATCGTCTTTACGAGTCTCGAAGCATCTCAGAGTGATGTGTTTGAGATTCTAACAGACATCGAAATATGTGTCAGAGGTTTCTTATGCGGCCTCCCTGCTCTGTGGTTATTTAGGCCGCATATAATATACTATGTAGCTTTTTTGGTGATTTGGTTGATCAGGCCGCTTGTGGCTTGTCTGCGCCTTGACTGTTCAGGCAGCATGTGGCTTCTCTGCGGCTTATTGCCTGCATCTCAAATTCCTATCGCATGTCTTTAGGATCATTGCCTGTTCCGCATGGACGAAGACGTATTTTGTGTCATATAGTAAGTTTTATGCGGCCTCCTCACTGACCTTGGAAGCACTGTCTTCGGTCGAACATTGCCTGAGCTGGTGGATCACTGCCTCGTGGATGCCGCTTAAATTGTATGTGGCATGACTTTTACTAAATCAGTCCTTTAGGCGCATGGCTGCTCGGACACATAAACATGAATATTTTTTATGCTTCTACAGCCGTATGCAAGAGCTGGCCGCATACAAAATGCAAAGTCTACTCCTCGGGACAAGGTGAGTGACAGGCAATAAATACAAAGTCAGGAAAGTGACTGATATGAATAACCGTGTCAGAGAAATGACCAATATGACTGGCCAATAAAGGGTGTCAGAAGGAAAAAAAATCATGGAATATCGTGCCAAGGCGGTGTTGAGTCATGCATTCGAAGGAAAGAGGAACGCATAGCTCCGGGCCGCATGGATGACTCAATCGCATGCTCCTCTTGGCCGCATACATACTTGGCCGCAAGAAATCTTTTGAACTTATAGAACTTGCATTCATTCAAGTTTCATATATTTGGCCAAGGGACGCATGTGCAGATTCAATCATGCGTCCAACAAGATGGTCGCATGTTGACTTGGAACAAAAAGTACATATCGCATGTCAAGTGGGCCACATGGAACTCCTTCGTCCCAAAACAGAAAGTTTTAGCCATGAAAAAGTTCCAAGTCTGAAAACTTGTTTTCTCCATGAAATCCATATTTCAAGCCTGAATCCAGCAAAGTAAAGTTCAAAACCGCATGAAATCAAATGCTCCTCAACATGGGTCTACTAGTTTTGGAAAATATCAAGTTTTAAGGAATCAAAACAAAGTAAACTCATGGAAGCTCTAAACTTGAAACTTAGATCTACTCAAACCAAGGCATCAAAAATGAAAATAATAAGAAGTAAACATGAATAGCAGTTCATAAAGCACAATATAGACAAATAAATTAAAAAAATGGCTGAAAGTGCAAGTTCTTCCTCATTATCATGATGTATCTGCCTAAACTCACTACTAAGCTACTACTACGACCAAAGGGAATAGGGAGGTCGGTCTCAGGTTGCTCTTGGCTAGGGAGAGGAGAGGGAAGAGGAAGAACAAAATAATGAAAGAGAAGAAAAGGAAGAATGAGGAGGAGAGAGAAAGGGAAGGCTATATATAGTAAGAGAGAGTCACCAAGCACAAATTTAGAAATTATATGAAAGCAACTAGAAAAATCCATAAATTGTACGGGAAGCAATTATACAGCTATAACACATATATACCAAATAAAATACAATAATACTAAAATAGTGAGACGGGTCTCACACCTCTCCTCCTTAGAAAAATTTTGTCCTCGAAATTTTAATAAGGCACCGCGACTATCAAGTTATCTTTAGAGATTAGGCAAGTAATAAAATAAGCGAGACCATATGAATATCAATCATATGTTATGAAGTACCTAGAACAAGACAAGCATGCACAAGATAAGATCATGGTACGAGATATACGAACAAATATACCTTACGAGTCAAAAAATATGGGTATCTAGCTCGGATATCAACCTCGTACTCCTAAGTTGACTCATCCGGTGAGTGATGTTCCCAAGCAACTCGACTAAATGAATGGCCCGGTTCTTAAAAATCTTCTTTCTCCGGTCCAAAATAGATACAAGTCTTTCCTAATACGAAAGGTCGGTACCAACGACCAATTCTGAATGATCCAGGACATGACTCGTATCCGGTATATACAATCGTAACTAGGATACATGGAAAACATTATGTATCTCGCTAAGCGATGACAAAAAATTAAGGCGATTGAAAATATCTCCTACTCACTCACGAATATCGAATGGAGCTATGTACCGAGGACTAAGCTTTCCCCGCAAACCGAATCTGATGACTCCTCGGGTAGGCAAAATTCGAAGGAATATATGGCCGCCAATAGAAAACTCAAGAGTTCGTCGATGAAAATTGTCCCAATGATGTTAACGATCTTGGGCTAATTTGATATATTTTCTAACTTGCTTGACTACTTTAACTGTTTGAGCTATCATTTGGGGACCAAGCAATTGCCTCTCGCCAATATTATCCCAAGCTATAGGGGATCTGCACTTCTAGCCATTTAGTGCCTCGAACAGTGCCATCTGGATACTTGCTTGGAAACTGTTGTTGTAGGAGAATTCGATCAATTACAAATAATCCTCCCACGAACCACCAAATTCAAGGGTATATGAACGAAGCATAACTTCTAGAGTTTGGATGGTACGCTCTTACTGACCATCTGTCTGCGGGTGGTAGGTTGTACTAAACTTTAGACGGGTACCTAAGCCCTCCTGAAGACTTTACCAAAAATAAGAAGTAAACATGAAATCTCTATCCGAGACTATGCTAACTTGCACACCATGTAGTCTACAAATATGTCTCATGTACATCTCAGCTAACTGTTCTATGGACTGGCCAATTCTAAAAGGAAGAAAGCGTGCAACTTTTGTGAGATGATCCACTATTACCCAAATAAAATCTCTGCTGGTTGGGGATCTGGGAATTCCTAATACGAAATCCATAGTGATATGTTCCCACTTTAACTCCGTAATTGGTAAAGATTGAAAAAGTCTTACGGGTATCTGATGCTCAGCTTTAACTTGTTGACATACCAAATATCGAGAGACAAACTGAGCTATTTTATTCTTTATTCCATTCTACCAGAAACGTTGAAGAATGTCTCTGTATGTCTTTATTGCTCTGGGATGCACTGAATACTACGAACTATGAGCTTCTGCCATAATCTCGCGACAAAAATCTCCACTTGGTACATAAAGTCGATTTCCAAAACGTAGAATTTTGTCAATGTGAATGCTTAGTTCTGGTCTACGTCCTGCCTCACACCCTGCTCTAAGACGCTAAAGTTTGACATATGTTGGTTGTGTTACCTTGATTATTTTTACTATACAGGACTGAACTTATAGACCAGCCATTAATGTTGTGTTGCCAGGAAATACTACTTCTATGCCTATCTCCTGAAGATCTTCTGAAATTTTTGGCTGCGTCATAAGAAAATAAGCTCATGTTCTCCAGCTCAAAGCATCCACTACGATATTAGCCTTTCCAAGGTGATACTGCAGGTCAAGGCCATAGTTTGTCACCAAATCTAGCCATCTTCTCTGCCGCATATTGAGATTCTTCTGAGTAAAGACATACTTCAAACTCTTGTGATTAGTATAAATCTGTACTCGATCTCCATAGAGGTAATATCTCCAAAGTTTGAGTGCAAAAACAACTGCTGCTAACTCCAAGTCGTACGTCGGATAATTCTTCTCATGGTCTCGAAGCTGTCGAGACGAATAAGCTATAACCTTTACATGATGCATAAGAACACATCATAATCCTCTACATGATGCATCATAATATACGGTTAACCCACCTGACCTATCTGGAAGCGCCAAAATAGGTGTCGTGATCAACTTCTGCTTGAGCTTCTTGAAAGAGGTTTGACATTCATCTGTCCAATAAAAGAACACATCTTTTTGTTTTAGCTGCATCAAGGGTGCAAAAATTCTAGCAAATTCTGACACAAATCTTCGATAATATTAAGTAACCCCAGGAAACTACGAACTTTTTCAACTGTTCGGGGAACTGGACACGTCTCAATGGCTTCTATGTTCTTGGGATCCACTTTAACTCCTCCTTTAGCAATAATATGTCCTAAGTATAAAATATAAACAATCCAGAACTCGTATTTGCTGAACTTGGAATTTAATTTATGTTCTCTAAGGACTTGAAGAACTGCAGTAAGATATTGCTCATGCTCTGCTTCACTTCGACTATACACCAAGATATCGTCAATGAACACTATCACGAACTTATCCAATTATGGCATAAAAATACGATTCATGAGACACATAAATACTGCTGGCGCATTGGTTGCTCCAATGGGCATTACTAGAAACTCTCAATATCTATATCTCGATATGAACATTATCTTGGGTATATCCTACTTCCAGACTCTGATCTGGTGATATTACGACCACAAATCTATCTGCAAAAATACTGTGGGTCCACTAAGCTGATCGAATAAGTCATCTATCTGAGACAATGGATACTTGTTCTTGATGGTTACCATATTGAGGGTACGATAATCAACACATAATCGTGACGATCCATCCTTCTTTCTTACAAGTAGCATTGGGGCTCCCCATGGTGATCCACTATCACGAATGTATCACTTGGCTCTCAATTCTTCGATCATCCGGTACAAAACTTCTAACTCTGAAGGCATCATCCTGTAAACTCTCTCCGACACTTGTATTGTTCCTGGTAGTAGATCAATGGTAAACTCGATCTCCCTTTTTTTTTGACATTCCTAAAAGTTCTTCTAGGAATACATGTGGGAATTCATTAACAACTCTGGAGAATTGTACTTCCTCTATTACTGACATTATCATGATCATAGATGAAGACTCCGTCTTGCCTCTAAAAAATGAGAATTCGTTCTCACTAGGGATATGAAAGATAACATTGCCAGTATGGCAATCTACTATTGCGTATCGGACACTTAACCAATCCACGCCTAAGACGACGTCATAATCTCCCATAGAAAATTCTATCAATCTAGCGAAAAACTTGCGCCCGTACACTATGACTCGACATGAGGCATAAACTCTATCGACTCCCATAATATCGTTATAAGTAAGTATATTGAGTCTTACTAATAATGATTCAGTTTCTAATCTAACTCATGTCACAAATCGTGCAGACATAAAAGAATGTGATACAACAGAATCAAACAATACTGAAGCTGAATGAGAGTTAATGAGAATAATACCTGCCACCACTTTACCTGAAGCTAACTGCTCTTCCACAGTGAGTGTCATCTCCTGACCTCATTATCTCGGTGTTGGTCCTCTCTGTTGTGGACCTCCTTGTCTGGCATGTACTTGAGTTTGGACCTACGTATATTATTATGGCCTCTGTTGCTGGAATACTTGAGATTGGGTCAGAAAAGGCCTCTAACCCTGGTATTCCTGAACCGATATTGGAGCCCTATACTGTGGTCACGTCGGAGAAGATGATGATGAACTGGCGCTGTGTGGGAAAGATCCTACTCTGTAGCCTGGAGATCCACAAGCTAAGAATAATCCTTGTACTCTACGGCACTTAGAAACTACGTGCCCAGGCTTTCCATAATGAGAACACCTTGCTGAAGAAGATGTCCTTAATGTTGAGCTCGGGTTGGGACTGTTTGATAAACTAAGGCTGTCGAAACTTGCCTTCTCGAAGATCCGATGGTTAAAGCCCAAAATGCCGGGGCTGGTTCTAAAGACTAGTATAATAACCTCATGATGTGTGGGTCCTCTTTTGTCCCCAAGTCCTGTCCACGATTATTTGGAAGGTATACTCTTGCCTCCTTGCTACTCTTAATACAACATCAAAAGTCTAGAACTCATGATGTTCAATTGCCAATATGATATCCAGGTGAAGTCTTTGCCAGAACCTTCTTGCTCGATCTAATTTGGTTGCCACCAAGGTGGGAGCAAACCGACTAAGTCTGCAAAACTCTGCTGCTTAGTCGTCGACAATCATGCCCATCTGCTTCAAGTTGTTAAATCTTTGTTGTAGATCAAAATGCGATACTACGTCAAAATATCTGGTCTAAAACCTTTCACCGAAGACAAACGAAGGGACGAGTACTGTTAGTTAAATCATCTGTTCTGCCGACCAGTCTTGGGCCAAGTCTAAAAATAGTAGTCGTACCATTGACACTTGATCTCTAGCCGGTATTCCAGCTGCCTCAAGGATCGCTTATGTGTCCAGAATCTACGCATCCGATACAATTGCGTCCTCGGTGCAAAAAAATACAAGGGTTAAAAGCGTTTGAAGTTGCTTGCTGAGTTGTTGGCACGATGTCCGCCTCTTTCCAAAGCCTCTTGTACTGACTGAGTGAGTATGTCATCTCGACATCTTGAGATGCCAATAATTCTCGAAGGATATCAATCAGCACACGGTTGCCCCCTCCTGCCTCAGGTACTGGTTGCACAGGAGGCACTGGATGGATCTGAGGTTCCTTATTTTGAGTTGTTCTGGACCCGGCCCCAGAATGTTCATGCTGAACCTCAAGGGTTTACTGGGCATCAAGGTGTTGTCCTGCTACTGGAGTACTCGGACAGGATAATCAAAAAAACCAGGAACAATGTCCCTCAAAAATAAAGGACATAAAGATCATCAAAGGGACGGACAATATTAATCGAGGATCGTGATTTCAAGGATATAAATTCGACACTAGAGAAGATCATGGAGTAACATGATTGAGACATCTAAAATATCTGGTAAACCCACCACACTTCTGAATTTTTAGACTTGCATGGGCCACCACTTAAACAGTGTCACGCCCCAGAACTAGAATATTGGAGAGTAGGGGCGGACAAAGACAGCTACGTACACCAGAGTACTCAATACTCTGAGATACGGTCACAGCTGTCTAGATATCTGAGGATTTACTCTACAATGCAACAGTCATTCCCGGGTCAAGGGTCTTAGGTGTCTCAATCTCAAGAAAGCAATAAGTTACAAATATGATCATCAAACATATAATAGTAAGGCATCCCAAACTATACATACACAGATAATCATAAAGCTATTTACAAAATAAAGAACCACTACCAGAAAAAGTCAAATTAGCGACGTAAATAAACGTCGCTAAATGACCAATAAATGTCGCTAAATAAATTTAGCGTTGTAATTAGCAACGTTTACAGAAGTCGCCTTTCAGCTAGTCGCTGACGGAAAAAACGTCGCCAAACGTCGCTATACCGACGTTTTATAGCGACGTAAATACGTCGCTAGATTAGCAACGTTTAGCGACTCAACGTCACTAATTAGCGACGTATTGATTTGTCGCTTTACGTCACAAATAGTGACGTATGTAGCGACTTTTATAGCGACGTTACTATGACCTGGCAATACTGCCATGTCAGCAAGTTGCGACGTACACCGATATTTTTCGCGACATTTTTTGCGACGTTATTAGCGTCGTGTAGTAACGTCGCTAAACGTCGCTCAACGTCGCTAAAAATATCGCTAATGATACAGTAAAAAAATAAAAAATCTGCAGTTTATTAATCCACAATCTGTATAAATAGACCCGGAGCAACCCTCTGTTGAATTTACTGGGTTCATCGACCCCTTGGGTTGAACACTCAACACCGATAAATTAACATATATTTAATATGAATAATATAATAAAATTTGAAGAAAATAAAATATTAAAATTAAAAACCTAATCAGGAGAAAATATCGTCGTAAAGAATATAGCAAATATCCATACAACTGAGTCTCATCCTAAATAATACAAATATCCAGCAAATATCCATAAAAATATCCATACTACTGCAGATCTGCAGGAGGATGACCACCGGCGCACATAAAGGATAAGAACAGATCATACTGCTCCCGTGAAATCGAATCGATGTCGATGGAGAAGGTAGTGACGTCGGTGGAGTCTGTGTCGATGTAGGCGCACCAGGAGGACGTATATGCTCCAACTCTACGAGTCGCTGGTTGTAAGAATCCATAGTAGATAACAGACTCGTACTGCTATGAACCATTGAATCTTGCATCATTGTCAGCCTCTCGCCCATGGATAGCTGTGATGCCTGCAGCTCCGTCACGCTGCACTCTGTCGAGGCTCTAAGATCATTTGTCAAATCCCGGAGCTTCGTGATGCTGCGGTCGAGCATATCAAATCGTGCGATGAGCATCAGATAGTCCGTCTGCGGGTGGAACCGGGGCTGCTCCTCCAACCCTAGCAGCAACTCGTCACGGAGAGACACAATCTGACGGTCAACGGCCTTTTGGACTCTGGCCGACGACTGCGAGGGCTGTGGGAAATACGCACTTGTCAGGGAGGCCCTAGATGACTGCATCGCAACCAGGACGCAATAGGATCATGTACCATAGTATGTACCCCTCTAGAGACCACCAGCGGTGGTGACCCACAGCTCATCCGCCGACGGAGCTGGAGCGGGCTGCTAGGTATACCAGCCTCTCCAGCTGTAGGTGCACTAGCAGTCGCCCGCTCACGCAGCCTAAGATACTCGGCCTAGAAAAGTTTGGATACTCAATAATTGCCTAAGTTATATTAAAATTAACACAAAGTAAAGTAATACTTACATAGGTCTGCGAGGCCCTCTCATCAATAAGATTTATGTCCTTTCGATAGGTGGCCAGGAAGACGGTCACCATGTTTGCATCCCCACCCCTTTGTACCTGTTAAAAATATATTATTTAGTACAAAAATTAAATATTTTTTCCTACTACCATTTTATCGTACTTACATTAAAATAATATATCTTAAATAAAAAACATACCAAACGACGGAAATATTCCGTCATCGAAATCGAGCCACCACACCACTTTGCAGCATTCCAGCTAGCCGCCTTGACCTTCTCAGACCTTTCCTTGTACCTCAGATCGTCGAATCTAGCCCTCATCGCAGTCCACTGCTCAGGCGTGATCCAACCTTGGATCGGTTTTCTAGCATGATCACGAGCCTTCTGGTTATCCAGAGCATCACGGATAAGCTTGGCGGCAACGACAGGAAATATCTGCTCGATCAACTCGGCCCGGTGCGGAGGATAGAAATACGTTTGCTACAATAAATAATTTAGTAAGTGAGCATCACAAATAAGTTATATAATATGCATAAATTAGAGGATTTATATAATATACTTTTACCTTAAAGTGCGCAAACCAGAACGTCTTTCTCTCCTCCGGAGCTTCAGAGTAGTTGATCCAAGGGCCACCATAGTTGTTCCTCAGAAAGAGGCCCGGGCGTCTCTGAACCGACGATGGACGATATCTATACAAAGATAATTATTTTGATCAAAAAAGTTAATATATGATGAATAAAGAAATATACGATATATATGATGCTAAACCATTTAATTGACTTACTTTGTACCGTCGGCCCGAATCTCTGCCCTCGTTTCCTTTGGAGGTACGCTTGGAGGATCTAGCTTATGCTGGAACAACGTCGGCACGAGCTCCTCCATATGCTCATCTGTCTTCATGGTTCTGTCAGCAGAAGAAACGCTGGACGAGGGAGTACTATCAGGCCTGGAACTACTCGTCCAAGGAGTGATGCCAAAGAAATTATTGCCTAGATCGACGTCTCTGTAGTTCGAAGATTTGATACACAAATAACTATTTTTCGTGGAATCAAGATCCAGAAAGCTTTCTCTGATAGGAGCATTTGTTGACTTGAACCTAAACCCATTCATACAGAAACTTGGCCATATTTTAACGGCAGTAATTGGTCCCTTGGTTAGAGTTCTAATAGATTCAGTCTCGAGTGTTATTAGACGATCGACCTACATACCAAGTAGTGATAGTAAGTTATTTATTTTGCAAGTACAGAAATAAAAAGTAATTACCAAGATTCTTATATATGCGCTCAACCAAGAAGAAAAATAGTATCTCATTTCTTGTTCTACTTCTTCGTCTGTTATGTAAGGTCTAACCGACCTCAACTAATCATTATATGTGCTGAAAAACAAGGAAGCAACTGCTGATTAGTAGCATAATAGTAGCTTATACTATTACATTGAGATAATGTAAACGTGGATGTATGAATTACTTACCCCTCTAGCTTCTCCACTTCATCCTTGTCGCAATTGAGTAATATATACAACTGAGCAGCCCTTAGCTCGTCGTCATTCAAATATCTCTTCTTTATTTTTCTCGAAGGCTTTCCGGACGCATTGAATACTTTGAGTATTGCATCATTAGATTCTTGATATTCGTCGTCGTTTCTCGGAGCTTTCGTTCTATTAGTAGCAACATGAGATTTGAAATACGTCGAGTAAAAGTTTGTAATATTCTCAAGAACATAAGCTTCATAAATAGAGCCCTCAACCCGTGCCTTATTTTTTACCTTTCTCAGGTGATTCAGATGTCGTTCAAAGGGATACATCCACCGATAACCGACAGGACCACCAACACGTACCTCATAGGAAAGATGAATTGGCAAATGCTCCATAGAGTCGAAGAATCCAGGAGGAAACACCTTCTCGAGCTTACATAGTGTTACCGCAATGTCCTACTCTTGCTTTTCTAGACGATCGACGAGCAACTTAGTAGAACAAAGATCTCTGAAGAATATGCTGAGCTCTGTCAATGGATCCCAAATGACCTACGGTAAGAATTCCCGAAATGCAATCATAATTAATCTCTCCATGAATACGTGACAATCGTGGCTCTTCATACTCGCCAGTTTATTCTCCTTGAGGTCGACGCATCTTCTCAAGTTCGACACGTATCCGTCTGGAAACTTTAGACCCTGAATCCACCTACAAAGTCTCTCTTTGTCCTCTTTCTCTAGTGAGGAAACTGACTTAGGTCGCTTTAACTTTCTATTCCCCTCCTCTATCAAATGCAACGCAGGACATCTACATATTTTTTTTAAGTCCAACCTGGCCTTCGGATTATCTTTTGTCTTCCCCTTTACCTCTATTACAGTATTAATTATGTTATCAAACACATTCTTCTCGATATGTATGACATCAAGGTTATGTCTGATCAGATTGGTGCTCCAATATGGCAGATCCCAGAATATACTCCTCTTCGTCCAGTTATGGGTGCGACCAAATCCATCACACTTGTACCCCTTAGCAGGGTCTTCGATTGCACTTGGTCAATCTTTTACCTCTTTCCATATCGTGTATCCGGGCCACCTTGGTGGTGGATTGGCCTTCTCCACAACGCCCACATGAAAAGCATCCATGTTCCTCCGGTACGGATGATCCTTCGGCAAAAATTATCGATGACAATCGAAGAAGCACGGTTTGCCTCTGTGTTTCAAATGAAAAGCCTTAGTACGGTCCATGCAATACGAACATGAGTGCTCCATCCTGATAATATTCTATAGGCCGAAAAGTCATTGATGGTCCACATAAGTGCTGCCCTTATCTGAAAAATCTGCTTTCTAGAAACATTATACGTGTTGGCACCTACTTCCCGCAGCTGATTCAATTCATCTATCAAAGGCTGTAAATATACATCAATGTCCCTTTTCGGATTGTTCAGACCCGGGATAATAACGGTTAGGAACATATACGGAGTCTTCATGCACATCCAAGGCGATAGATTGTACGGAGTGACGATCACAGGCCAACATGAATATTAGGAGCCCGAAAGTCCGAATAGCGTAAAACCATCAAAGGGGAGCCCCAATCTGACATTACGCGGATTCGAAGCAAAATTTGGATACTCTCGATCAAAGTGCTTCCATGCTTCTCCATCGGATGGATGATCCAATACTCCTTGGATCTGATTTTGCCTGTGCCAACTCATATTTTCTACAGTCTCCTTAACCATAAACAACCTCTGCAACCGCGGCGTCAAAGGCAAGTAGTGCATCGAATCAGTAGGCTTCTTTGCACCAACAGACTTTTCTCTACCATTGGCCTTGTAGCGATCAGCACCACAGAATCTGCACGCATCTTCATTATTGTCATCTTTGTAGTACAATATGCACCCGTTGCGACATGCATCAATTTTCTCGTGTCCCATCCAGAGCGATCCCACCATCCTCTTAAATCGATAGAAGTCTTTAGGCAACTTTGCACCCTCGGACAAGATCTCTATAATCAAATCGATCAGTCGATTATAGCATTCTTACGACAAGTTAAAATCGGACTTGATGCTCAACAATCTTGTAACCACCTCCAATGGTGAATGATCCTCACAACCAGGATATAATGGACTCCTTGCATTCTCCAGCAACTCCATAAACTTTGCAGTATCGGCATTCGGTGCCTCCTCAGCTGCATCATAATTGTCCGGATTGAAACTAGGTCACGCCGCATCAAAAACCATGTTCACCCACCCGTCGTCATAAGCAACGTGGTCGTAGACATCCATATACGGCTCCATATAAGGCTCCGACTCTGTTGCTAGAGACATAAGTTCTCTGTGCGCGGTCCACTGATAGTAATTCGGCGTGAAGCTCTTCGAGTACAAATAATATGTGACTTCCACTTCTGGATGATATTTTAAGTTGCGACATCTCACACACGGACACTTAATTTTGGTACAGTCCATGTACTGAGGGAACGCCTTGGCGAACTGCAGGAACTGCAGTACATCCTCAATGAATTTATCCCGCACACCACATATGTCATCATGATAACGGTTGTACATCCACGAACGATGATGCAGATAGAAATTTATATCTATTTCTAGATACTTCTGCAAAAATGAAAGTATGTGTCCTATAAATCGTTACATACAGTGTGATTCTCTGGAGGAAGGTAAGAACTGCTCTAACTTGATACACGATTGAGGCCCTGTAGGCTGAGCACAATTTATGTGCAACAGTATGCACATGTTGTGCAACCTAATTTGGGGTAAATAGTATGCACAGGTTTGGGTAGTGCTTATAACCAGTCTTGAGGTATTACGAATAATGAGTGAGTGTTGAGGTTATTTAGGGGCAAGATTGAGGTATTGAGCGAGGGGTGGTAATTTGGGGTAAATGATACTTGATTGTATCAGTGGGTTGAGTACGGTAAAGATTTGGTTTCTAAATATTGGAGGGTAAGTGCGTGTAGGTAATGTCATGAGCAATGTGTTAAGTGAAGTATGGACAGTGTGTATGTTGGGGGCTTGAGTTCCTACACCTGCAGATAATAGGTGGGGATAATGGGTAAGGGGTACAGGCCTTGAGTATAACGTATCAAGGTCTAGTACCAAGTTGCTTATGTAGCATCCTCTAGAGGAGTGACTGATACCTGATAGTATCAGTAGGTGGCAGGCCTATGTGTTAGAAATTGGCTAAGGGTGACTATTAGATACTAGGATATATAGATACACTAAGATATTGGGGTAAATTGACATAAGTTAAGGTATTATATGATAGTAGCTAGATATTAATACCAAGTTAAGAGGTAAAATTAGGTTAAGGAGTAGTACCAAGGTATTGAATTTAGATAAGGTATATGAGTTATATTAAGATACATGGTAATGTTGGGATACGGGTTGAAACACTAGGATACGGGACTAGGTATTTGTTCTAGACTAAGGTATTAGTAGGTAAATACTATAAATATATGTATTAGCAAGGTATTGACCTATAAATCTAGGTATAACTTAGTTTTGACTAGTGTTAACTAGTTTGAAGAGTCATTCCCGTATCCGTATCCGTGTGTCCGTATCAGTATTAGGGTTAGTGTCTGCATATGTTAGTGTGTCCGCGTACGTGTATGTGTGTTCGAGTTAGGGTTAGGGTTAGTGTGTGTCATATCGTGTCTTATCGTGTCATGTTTTGTCGTGTTAGAGAGAGAGAGAAAGAGACAGAGAAAGGAAACAGAGAGAGGGGCTCACCGAGGAGGGGAGCCGGAGGAAGGACGCCAAAGGGAGGAGGGGTGCCGGAGGAAGAAGCAGCTGACGACGGAGGGGGGAGGATGCGGCCAGAGGGGGGTCGCCGGGAAGGAGGAAGCTAGTCGCCGGAGGGAGGAGGGGAGCCGGAGGAAGGAGGAGCCGGAGGGAAGGGGGGTTTTAAATTTAGGAGAGGGAGAGATCGAAGGAAATGGGGGGAATCAGCCCTAAATGAAAGTAATTTGGCAACATTTTAGCGACGCAAATAATGACGTAGCTAACTTAGCGACGTCTGTGATGTCGCTAATAACGTCGCTAAATGTTTAAAAGAGATACGTCGCTAAGTACGTCGCTAAATAAAATATATTAGCAATATTTAGCGACCTTAATTGAACTTATAGCGACTAATCTTTTAAAAACTGAATTACAGTCGCTAAACGTTGATATATGTCGCCAATTAGCGATGCCTAGCGATATTTTTACTTGGAGTCGCTAATATATTTAATATTAGCGATATTTTACGTTGACGTCGCAAAAAAATGTCGCTAATCCCGCTTATTCTGGTAGTGAACTAGCAATAGTATAATATTACATGATCAGCTCTAGCTATTTTCTAGATTATGCTTTACATATAGGCCCACACGCTAAAATATAAAGTTTTAAAACATAAGCTAAACAAGTGCTCGGTGGCTAAATGCCTCAAAAGTATAAGTACAAGATCAAGTGGGTGATGAAGAAGAAACCCACTCATGTCCTCAGGTTCTCCTTATGTTCACTATCTTGAGGCTGGAAGTACGGAAGATCCTTTGGTCCTGCTCCAAAGTCTGGTCATACAAAACCAGTGTAGTCAGACCCCAAAATATCAAGTTTCCACAAGGGATCCAACTTATGAACTAAAACCAGCATGTAGACAAATCAGAATTATATAGAGTAACCAGAAGTATACTTACTTGACTTTAACATACTCTTTTTCATAACTTAGAGTCATTTTCTCTCTAAATTTTGGCACCCTAAGAAAGTCTTTATGAGGCACCCATATCGAGTTCGTTATGTCCTTAGATATTCCACGTTCCGAAGACGTATAAACATCTGTTTTTGTAGTAAAAACTTTTAGCGGACTTGTTTACTCAAGATTGGTTTAGAAGAAAGATAAGTGAATACAACCACTTGAGACAAGCCAAGATTCTAGGGAAATGGGGCGATGGAGGTCGGATCAGAGACGAATCTTTTGCTCTGTTGACAATCGGATACAACGGTGAGGATTAAAAATGTTGGGCGATCATGAGCTCAGTGTCGAGACTAATGTCTGATATCGCGTTGGTCGTCCCTGATACTTGTGAAGAGTCGAATATTTATAGAAGAATGACTTGCCGATGGTCGAACTTGACTTTCCTGTATCGTCGAGATATCGATGGAAAGAAGCTGCTGAGTAGGGAGCCTCCATACGAGATAGTGTTCTATAATGGTGGTGGCGTATCCCATGTACCAGGGATGACTAGGAAGAATCATAGCCCATAAAAGAGCATGTCCTTCTGAAAATAAGTCGAGGATGCCATGTGACTTTGCAGTTGTTGTTGTCTATAAGTCGAGGATGCCATGTGACTTTGCGGTTGTTGTTGTCTATCCTATGACGAGATCATAAAAGAGGAGAAAGGGCTGATGGTTGCAGGCAGTTGTCAATGTATGTACGGATATAGAGCTTTTGGCTGAGTGGTAGCAATCATGGGGATAGTGGATAAGGTACGTCCCAATATAATCAAATGGTAAAAAGATCGCGGAGCGGAGGTAGGGCTTTGATATTCTGCTAGAGTAGAGAGAGACATTATGGCCTCTTTTTGTAGGCAGAAGACCTGCAAAATAAATCTTCCTTCGTGAAGAGGAAAAGATCCCTTGATATATGGGATTATCTAATTTGAATGACACCTTTGGACGGATGTCAGTCAATTTTAACCATGTTGCTTAGTCTCCTACAGAATGGCAGTAACTGACGGGTTGTCACACCAGGTGTTGGTGATGTCATGGTGCCACCCTTCCGCTGGAGTTACTTGGAAATGAGTAAGGAACCAGATTTATAACGGAGGATTGCATTGGAAATATCTTCCACTCTACAAGATCCGCTTCAAAGTTTTTCAAAGTTATCTTCAAAATACTTTGAACAGTAGAAGCATGTCGAGCTTGAGAAGAAGACTCTATGGAGAAGGAAGTAGACAATAGAACGTCCATGGTTGGGAGGAAAGTGCTTATAGAGCAAAACTTTAGGGGGAAGAGAAAGGGTCAGAGGCCCTATGGAATGACCCAAAACTTCAGCTTTTGAGGGTAAGACTGAATCTAAATAGTCACAATCTTATCGGCTTCTAAGTGCAGCATTCTTCTGGACGAATAAAGCCAAACACTTCAAATTATGAATAGTGTAGAGGAAAAAGTCATTAAATTCCATAAAAATTTGGGTCGCTATCTCGAGAATCGAATAGTTGAAGAAGCATATAAGTAGGAGAACAACGAGAAATAAGACTTCATCATTCACGTGCCTCCATCGGATCTTTTCTCTTTTGTTATCGCGAATGACTGATATTGCCCGAGTCTTCCCTCTCAATGGAGAATTCTGATGAATAGGCTTCTTAGGGGTTTGGTTCCCCTGTCTTTATGGATACTTGCATATCTTTTTGTACGTATGCTAAGCATGCTCTTCTATTTGCCAAAATTTTCTCAACATGTCGTGATGATGATGATGAGTGAAAGGATAGCATAAGGCTCTTTGTTCGAAGTGAACAGACAGATTACCTAAAAGACTATTCATTGTCTTCAAACAGAATTGATTGTTCACACCTAAGAGATGAGACTTGCCTTTGTCAGGCACCTCTGCGATGGTGCTTGTCATGCTGCGATAACCAATGGTGTGCTCGAATAATCTGGGAGGCGCCATTGCTTACTATTCCTCTGTTGCAACGAAGCCCTCTTCTAGCATAATATTATGTCCTCTGACCTTAACTTTGTTTGTCAGTCGGGGAAGTTTTTGCACGCGCTCCTTCGTCAGGTCTACAGCATTATACATAGTATAAGCTTCAATACCAATGAAAAGCTCTTATCTTGTAATGTGATCTTGAATATCGATGAAAAGATCTAATTTTGTAACTGTTGTAGTTTGTCTTCAATAAAATGAGTTGCCTGCAATAACACTTTTTCTCTTTCTATTTTAACGAGCGTGGATGCGCCACATCAAGTAGACTTACTTTTAGATTACAGAAACATCCAATCGAGAATGCTAAGAAATGATACTTAAGCATTTGTTGAAGAATAGAGAACAATTTTTTGGTAGAACTACTATTTACGGCATATCTATTACAATAAAAATAGTAGAGAAGAGAAGTTTAGAAAGGAAAGAAGCAAATGATGAGATATAGTTCAAAAGCTTTTAGTGTCTGATGCGGTCGTGGAAGGTTTGACGATGTAAGGTATTAGTTGTTTTGAGGTAGTGTGGACGTAAACAACCTTTCATATGGAAACCTTGATGGAAGGGTTGACATTCCATGATATATCCTGGAACAAAATATAACTTTTCTGGAGGAATAAAAATTAAGACTATTAGATGTGAGATATGACGTGATAACCATATCATTCCCAGAAGTTCATTATTTGAGAGGAGTATGGATCATGGTGATGAACCTCAAAAGGTGATCATAATGTTATTTCTTTGCATGTAAATAGCAAGGCGGAATCTAGTATAGACAGAAAGCGTGACCATTCGAAAATAACTTTTGGATATGTGGACTGACCATCCTTGGTGGATATAGGTATATTATAAGAAACAGTACTGAGTAGGTTGGTTTTTACGTGCAGGTAATGTGCGCAGTTTAGTGTGATCAGAGTATCACCTCGTAATGGATTTTGGCATGGGCCGTAAAATTGGAAATAGCATATTCGAATGATACTGCCGTCTTCCTTAGTCCTATTGGGTCGAATAATTTGGAGAGCATGGCCTGCTTGTACGGTCATATCAATTAAGTAGATCGTGATTCGCATCTGACTATGGATTCAAGGAATCGACCGTATCAGCAAAGGCAGAAGGAAGATTCAGATAAGGAGGGCGGGCTCTATCCCTTCTCCTCTACTCCTTCATGCCTACAAATGGAATACACTTTATATCTTGAACACTTAGTCAGAATATTGGAAACACCGTACTATGTCGTGCATAGAGTGTACGTCATTCGAATAATTAGAATTGTGGCTTTGAGTTGAACATTATGATTAGAACATCGGAAACACTTTATCGAGCGAGCATGCATCCATGCACGAGTATCAAATAGTAATGTATCGTCAAACAAAGCATGCGGTTGTGGTTCAATACCATGCGACTGTGTTGATAGGGGGTATTGTACCTATGGAACAATGTGTCGAGAAGCGACATGATGCCTTGTGGTATAATTTAAAAACAGTAATATATTGCGAGTAGATATGTATCATCTTTACTTATATTTCAGTGTTGTGCTTACGTATTATAGTTAGTTTTTCAATATTGCATGGTCACGGACAACCTGTGCACGTGGTTTGGAGATTCCTCGAACGGGATAGGCACCGAGGCATGGGACCGTTCATCATAGGAGGAATCATTGGAAGTGATTTTGAAGCACGGTATAACAAGACATACAGCTGAGGTGTTGTAACCTTCGGATGGATGGCTCTTCGCTTACTTCGACTTACGTTTTGGCACGAGGCATTTACGGGACCAACAATTGAGACGTTAAAACCAAATATACTGGAAGAATGACCCGCATTTGTTATATACCAATCCATTATCGCTCAGCCAGTGACCTTTATATATATAGGAGTCAGTTTGATAATGAACATTTTTGTAGACGGCTAGTGCCTATCTTGCCTCGGGTAAGAATGTGTGCATCGATGATGGTAGCAAGACTCGAATAGTAACGCGGTTCGATAGGTTTCAGTTGTTTTGCTTGTGTGAATAGAATATAACATTCTAGTATTCTTGCATGATTTCAATGCTTAAATGCGTAACATGCTTTACTGCTTTCATAACATCCTATGAATGACTTAGAATCGATCTAAGTAAATAACTAGCAAAACCACCATATAATAAATGTTTGCATTCACATGATTACTTAGTGTTGGTTTAGGCGAATGCTTTACTGCTTCCGCTACAAATTGGTTATTTCGATGATAACCATAACATTTAACGTTCTTGCCTTCTGAGAGCGCTACTCCAGGCTCGTACGGCATCATGCCCTGATGAAGACGATTTTTCTGCGAGAGCGTTGGCATGGTGATATTACGTCCAGCAAGCACAATCAAACTTGTGGGAGATCGGGGTGGGATAAATTAGTATCTGAGCCCCTGGTTAATTTCCTCAGACTTTTCCCTATGCTTTATTACAAACTCTAATTAGCCTCCGCGAATCGAATGGCTTTTGGCTCTACTCGGTGCCATATTAGATGATCCATACAATAAGTCTATATATGTTGTGTGTGCATATTTTTCTGTTGCGTTCATTTTTATAGAATTTTGGTAGAATCGAGTAGAATCATCAGGCATTGTTGCTTCGGTGCAACTAGTTGTGTGGCGTCGTTGCATCTATGTAGCTAGTTATTCTAGAAGATATTGGTTGCATCAGTGGAGCAGTTAAATTATTAAGATAATATCGGGTATGTTGGCATGTTGTGAGTATAAACATCGGAAGGATACGAATATGTTAAACGGATTTGAGTAATGGCTTATAATATTATGAAGAGAACATTACACGAGTTGCAACAAAGGTATCGAACGATATGAGAAATAGTTTGGAGTATCAGGAATGGAATGTGGCATACGACGCAACGGACGTGATTTGACAAGAAGATTACGATGCTTTGCGTGTTGGCTGAATTTTGTGTCAGACTTTGAGTAAACAATTGAGTTATGGTCGGCAGGATCACCACGGAATGGTTCGTTTGAACGAATGTCGGATTAGTGTAGAGAAAAGAGTGATACGAGAAGTGACTTGATTCTGAGGTGTATATGGCATACCATGTAGTGATGTAAAGCTTCAGAAAGTTTCGGATGGACAACAATATTATTGCCACAACAGACACGGGTAAAAAAATGTAAATTGGGTTGTTGTAAACCCCCTCACCCAAAATTAGGTTTACTTGGCTTATATAGTAGAATTAGGGCTAGTTTGAACCCAATTTGAATTAGAACACGGCATTTAATTTAATTACAAAATAATTATGACACGTAGCGCACCTTACCGTTGCTTCGATAATTGGAGTACCTCACTAGCCATTGCCTATCTAAAAACTTTACGATCTCATCCTAGACATGTTCGCCTACTATTCTGACCCTTGTGCAACTTATAATATTGCTCGCGGATGCTATGTTTTAGCCGCACAATAAACGTTGAGGACGTTATTTCTTAATTCGATATAAATTCCAATTTTGTACCCTTGTGCGTTCCAATCGAAATTGGAGACACAACCTTGACCGTTTTATGCAACCCAGATTTTATTAATATTCTACATTGTCCTCTCTACGCCCCTGATAATTGTGTCCCACCTGATTTAATCCCATGTACTCCTAATTAATTCTAGAACATCGTGCACGTTTCGATTTAATTAATTAGATTCAATTTTTACCTTTGTGCAATTTTCCAATTGTTGGGAGGCTTTTATGCAAAAATATTTTTTAGTGCCCCCACCATTGGACAATTCATGAAGAAACTCAATTTTCCCTTCACACGAATTTTTCTTATAATTTTTTGGATGTGCAAACGCGCAACAACGCCCTCCTATTTTAATCCAGCCCTTGCAATTAAATAATTGTAATTTCTAGTCCAACACCCCCATGGCAAGCCCAATTTCTAGTCCAACACCCTCATGTGAGCCCAAGGATAGTTGACCAAGCCCACAAATTCCTAGGTCAACCCAAACCAAAAGTTCCCATGTATAAATATTTCTTTCATTAATTTTTTCCTTTCTTCTATTAAACCAAAACCTAAAATCCCCTAGCCGACTTCCTGTTCACCCTCTTCCTCCCTCCTCCAGCCGTCGCCGGAGCCCGACCAACCCACTGCCACCTCGTCGGAGTACCCCGTTCTCCTCCTCCCTGACGTATCCTTCCCCCATCGATGGGACATCAGCTACCACCATTAACGGCTGCTCCCCCGCCTGCTGCCAATACAGCAGCCGCCTCTGGCGCCGCTGTGCAGCCACCGTCCGGCCGACTAACCCTCGGTCAGTTCGAGCACCCCGCACCCGTCCGGATGACTGAGCTTTCCCCGTTCGGCTGCTGTACATCCGACGCTGACCCCCCGGATGTACATATCTCCCCGACCGGCCTGTGCACCCGAGGTCGACCCATTCAGCAGCCATCTTCTCTCCGACTCCTCCCATCACCGGAGTACACCACCACCACCTCGGCCATCTCCTACTTCACCAAATCCCTATTCCCTTCCTTCCTCGACGAACAGCCAGCCCCCTATCACGACTACAACACCACGGTCCTCCTCCTCTTCTCATCGATCATGGCCCTGAGCTCCTCCTCTCCTCCTCCACTTGCTGGCCGGAACTCCCTTGTCGGACTCCGGCGGACACCATCTCCATCAGCATGATCATGATCATCATCATCACCCTCTTCCATTAACATCATCATCTTCATCATCCTTACAACTCACCATCATCTCACCATCATCATCGATCATCTTCACCATCACCACAACACCACCATCATCGAAGCCATCGTCGTCATTGTTATCACCTTAACCACCCTCGTCACCAACATCATCCTCATCATCGACCCTAACTAGTCATCACCAACACCATCGTCCTCGTCATCATCATCGGCATCACATCATCGTCATCTCACCATCAATCCATCATCATCATCGCTGAAGTCATAATCATCATCATCATCGTCGTCAACCTCTCTTCGTCGACGTCCAGCCGATCCCGTACACGTACACCGAGGTTCGAATCTGCCCCACCTTCTTATTTCGTATGTGTGCTTGAGTATATGTTATTAGGACATTAGTATTTCTGTACTACAGTAGCAGATAGCAGACCTTGAGTCGGTAAACCCAACTCGCGTTCGTGCACGTACACGTACACGTATGCAAACATTATTCAATCTAGTATAAATATATTTGGTTAGTCATTAGCATATTATTAGTTGGTATATATATATATATATATTTATGTACATATTTAGTATGTATATAGTTATGTAAATAAATTACTGGTTACCTTATTATATAATTATATTGATATATATGTAATGCCTAATTAAGTAAATACTAATTTATAATTATGACCATATACGTATGTATTATACGACCCTAGGATACCGAGGACTGCCCCGTATTTGCCCTTGACCTGTTGACCCTAAGAACAATGTTGGGGTATGCCTTGTGTACACCGACGCACTGGCGAGACCGTGTTAGTTGACTGACTTAATGTGTACAGTACTTAAAGACCCGACACCCGCGTAATTCAACGCATAATTGACCGTGTTAGATGACTAGTGCCACCCCTAGTATACCCGAGTCAAGTATAAATATTATTGTGTGTGTACTAGTGTAATGACTAATGATTTTATTGTATTATATCATATGTACATAGGATATTGGATTGTTCTGCGCGATTTCTGGAGCAGGTTATGGGTACATTGCAGCTTCCTTGCCAGGCAAGTATACCTTGCCATTGAACTGTTATTTAAATTCCATATGTTGCATGCATCTTTATTTTCTGTCTTTAGTTCATATATTTTAACTGTTATATAAAATGCGTGCAACAGTATCGTCGCGATATATTTTTATTTATGTATTTGCATTGACCTTATTCATGAGACTACCCCATTATCATGTAGTATCATTAGGTTCATTGGCCGTGACACAGTTGTTACACGAGTTGTGAGTCTCATGTAGATCACGGACTTGCGTACAGGTTGGCCTCCTGTACATGTGGGCCGTGCGTTAGGAATAACTGTTGTTAAAAACTTTGTATGCTAGTAGACTTGGCAGTTATTAGAGGTATTATCGTATCATGGATGTGACATGCTTAGAGCATGGGGTGGGGAGAACAACAAGTAAGACGTGTGGGCTCCGTTGCACTTTCCTTGTGTAACCCGTAAGCTCCGCCGGAGATACGCGATCATGATGACCACTATATATTATATTATTATCAGGCGGGCCTCCGGTGTTCGAAAGACGCCGTGCCTTTGTAGGCCCCTGGATCTCCAAGAGAACTATGCCAATCCCATTTTAGCCAGATAGCCCACGCGTTGGGAAAGTTGTTCTTAAACTGCATTCACTTTAGCCGGTTAGGCGACCCATTGGATATTTATTTCAGTACTTTATTGGCATGTGTTTAAGTATCTTGTTATGTCCCTCTGAGGACCTGGTCCGCTGCCAGGTGTACTTGTTCTTGAGTATTTGCAGGAGCGCAGATTTGGATGGTTATAGATGCTTCGTGGATGTCTTCTCTTCGAGCAGTGATTGCTATCTGGTATACTTATATAGTGTTTATTGTGTTGTACTCATATTGTAATTGCTCTTATCTTCGAGTTGGTAGTGGATTTGTTTCCATCCAACTATCCTCCTTAGATACTTCTTATTGAGATCTAGTTTCATAGATACTGGTTATATATTATATTTGATTTTGGTGGATGAGATTTAGATTGTACCCTGTGACTTGTGACATATGTTATACCACTTGTGGATTTGATGTTCATAATACAGCGTACGTGTGGATTTGGTTTCCATATATTGGAGTTGCCATATCCATGCGGCTGGCATGCTTACATGTCCTAGTCCTATATATTTTGGGACTGGGGCGTGACATGTTTTAGTGGTGGCCCATGCAGGTCGAGAGCATATTGTCTCGGTTACGTTACTGTACCGAACAAGCCTGCACCTAGGACTAGAGTATAGGATCTCATCCACAATTGACTATGACTCATCTTTCTTCTAATCTGTTCTATTTGAATAATTACATCCTGCTTGATTCATGTACTCCCATAATAATTCCTTTAGTATAGCATCTCCTAGAATATAGAAGTTCCTGTTGTTAGATGATAAGTAGGGTAACCTTCCTATTAAGAGTACAACTAGAGTGCTAACACACCACTAAATTTAGAATATCTAGTGAACCCTAGAATTCCTTATCTCTAGAATTAGTTTACCACTGCCCCTTGATGCATTATGAAGACTTGAGAGTAGTATAGACACTACTAGAGTTAGTTAGAAGTTTTACCATAATGTTGACCCTAGTATTGAGGAACCAATGGAGAACCAATATTGAACATTAGGACTGAACCTAACCTTCATAGTTAGATAATATTAGAACTATAAACTTAGATCATTGTCTTTATTATTAGCAGGCAGTACCTTAGAAAGCCAAGAGCAATGCATAGAATATTTTCCTAATCGTACCTCAAACACAGAGACTAGCATACCCCTTTCCCTTGGAAAACCATGATGCTAACTAGAGTTCTCCATTTAATTTCATGTATTTGTTCCTCTGAAACCCTAGCGCTCGTTATTTGTGCGACGATTAGTCATGTTTTCTCTCCTTTATCTTTTAACTCGTGCCACCTGCCACCTCTGATCATAGACCAAGTGATTATACTCTACAATAGGATATATAGTTTGCTATAATAGTCATAGTTGTAATATTGAATTTTGAATTGTGTACCTTGTAGTTTGAACCTGATAGTTGAGTTGTTCAATTAGATTGTGATGATTACCCCTAGTTGTAGACCACTTAATTTGTACCCTCACTTCGATACGAGTTAGATTCCTTCCCCTTAACGGCTAGTAACTTTTCTATCCCTACGATTGACACCTGTCCTATAAGCACTATGATTAAGACTTAAGGTGACCCTTACCTATGTAAGGCAATAGGAGACCCTAATAAGAGTTTTTGTTCTATGTACATGTGCAAGATTGTTTTGTAGGATCCTCTTAAGACTGTCACAGTATTAGCTTAATTCTTTTAAGTTGGGTAGTATGCCTCACAACCTAGTATCACATGGTCCACTTGACCCATCAAGGTAGTGTAACTGAATGACATTAATTGTATGATAGCATAAGATGACAGTGTTTATTCAAGCAATAGAATTTAGAGGTCCATGCCCCTATGTGGTCGACTAGCGACGTAGACAAGGAGGTTGTATGATAACTGTAGAGATTGTAGAGTCCTTTTATTATTGTTGCTTATGATGTTTTATTTTGTGAACTTGAATTATTTTGCAACCTCTCTCATCATAATCCAGCGTTATATTTTCTGCGCTACCTCGAATTATGTTGCTATTGTAGCCTAGTTTTTGCAAGCTTATTCTTTATCGAGCTTGTTCATGACATATGTATTATTGGGTATACACATTAATACATTTCAGAATCAGTGTACTATGGTCTGATCAACCATAGTGCGCTTGATTCGTCGTTCATATAACTATTTTTCGTGGATTGAGATATGTAGTGATTAGTAGACGAATGTACTTGCCCTCTAGATATAGCTGAGCACATCGTACCCGTCTCATAACTGAACTGATACGAGCATGTGAATAGGAACTACCAATGAGAAAGGAACAAGTAAATGGAAACAGACTCATGTAAATGGAAGTTACGCCAGATGAGAAAGGAACAAGTAATGGAACGAGTGTTTAGAATTTAAAGAAATGATGCGGACCAAGTATTGAAGATAGGATGAGATCAGTCACATGGGAAGTTTGAATATTAGAATTTTGCTCGCACAATTTGGAAGTTCGGTGGAGCGTTCGTTGATGCAGAGAGTTGAGCATAAAGAACAAATAGTTGGTGCACGCATGTATGAGCGATAGATGTATTGAAGAGTAACAAGCATGGACTATGGATTTTAGTAACATAAAGTAGCAGTCGGTCGAGCAGAGAAACACGTTTGGTTTTGAAGTAGCAATGCAATTGAGTCACACTAAAACTTAGAGGATATGAATGTTAGCGCTCAAGAAGTTTGACTCATAGTGGATGCAGATCTAGTAAAACGATGCAGCAAAGATGGGCATGCCCTCTAGGAAACTTGGACGAATGTGCCAGGAGTTAAGTTGATGCTGAGACACATTCGAAGTCAACCATTATGGTATAAAAAGGGACATAGCACATCAGGATGAGTGTAGCGAAGGCAAGTATTGATGGAGTTCAACAGGAGAGTAAAAGTTGAGTTAGATTTGGTGAACGAGTCAACAGGATTATGAGGACACATTTTAATGAAGGGAATCAATACGGAGTTAAGGAACGAACGAAAGTATGGATCATAAATGATGGATCTACGAAGATAGATGAACAGGATCTTGGCGTCAAAAGAAATTGTCATGTCTCTCAAGCGAGTTGGATACACAGCACAAAAAAAGACGTAAGGGAACAAACCGACAAGATATGATGGCAAGGAATTTTGTAAGCAGCAGTGCGCCTGTATCGAACAAGGCGGTCCAAGATTTTTGATGAATTTAAGACAGAACAACGGAGGATTAGAAGACAGTTTTCGGCGAGCACAGTTCCTTGATTAGTGGTTTGGATAGATAGTCAGACTATAGGTAGTTAGGCGGCATTTTAGTTGGCAGATGCGTCAGCGATAATGCATGCAGTACTACGATTCAGAAGTATATCCTTGGGTTGGGTTAGAGATACAAAGAATTGTTGGATTATGATTTGGTTTTGGATGACTATATAGCATGGATCGTAGCAACTGTCCATCGTGATGACTTACAATTATCGAGTGTAGCTTTAGGACAGCCGACCATAAAGACTTAACCACCTGATTTTTTAATATTTTTAAACTAAATTTTTCACAATTTACTGGAATTTTTTGAGATTTTTCTGTAATTTAAAAACAGGATTTTAATTATTAAATGATAATAAATAATATTAAAATATTATGAAAATAATATTTTTTGGTGTAAAATAAAAAACTGGACTTAGGGTAATTTTTCTGGAATTTATCGGACCCCGGACCTATTTTTAAAACACCTAAAAAATATTTAACTAATTATTTATTTATTTATTTATTATTTATTATTATTTTTATTTATTTTTTTTTTTTTATTAAACTCAGGCCCAGCCCGACCCAACCGACTCCGGCCTAAACCCATTTGCCTTAGCGGGTCGGGTCGGGTCCACCCGACTGAACCCGACACGCCCAAAACCCGTGAACCCCCCTATCCCCTACGAACCCGGTCGGCCCCCGCTTCCGCGCCGCCGCCGCCGGCCGCGCGCCCCCACCCGCTCTGTGCGACCTCCGCCCCCGCAGCCACGTCCCCTCACCGGCCGCCGCGTCCCCCGCCTCACCCGGCCACCCCGCTCCCCTATAAAAACACTAGTTTTCCCCCTCCGGTCACCCGCTCCGTCCCCCGCCTCCTCGCCGCACGCCGCCGTGCCGCCCCAGCCGCGCCGCCTCGCCCCAGCGCCGCCGCTGCAGCCCTCGCCCGGCCCCCTCCTCCTTCCTCCCCTCCGGCGGCCACCGCAGCCGACGACAGCAGCAGCAGCTCGGGCAGCTCCCCGAGCCGCCTTCGGCCGCCCCCGCGTCCTCTCCGCCTCCGCCTGGACCGCCCCCGGCGCGCCGCAACCTCACCGCGCTGCCCCCGGCCACCCAGCCGCCGTCTTCGCCGTCCACGCCGCCGGCAGCAAGCCCTAACCCTAACCCTAACCCTAATTCCCAAATCAGTTGGACACGTGTCGGACACGTGTCGGACACGATTTTGCCCGGTTTTCGGGTCCCGTTCAGGTGCGTGTATCTTCTTGCTCGTAGCTCTGTTTTCGATTCCGTAAATTGTGTTGCTAATCCTGTATGACCCTCTCGGTGCCCGGATAAACCGCTCGGGGCATCGCGTCCTGTGGTGATCGCACACCGCGATCCAAAAACGGGAAAAACCAGACCCTGTTTCACCTCGGAACTGAGTACGCCCCGCCAAACGGGACGACTTGGTCGTGTGCGGTCTTTACAGATTCATGCGCGTCGTCGATACGGACGTGTGGGATTTCGCAGAAGTCGATTCGGGTGTGCGTGCACACCGGGATCAACGCGTATCCACGGACATCGCCCCGTATCCGTACTTTCTGGAATGTGCCCTAACTTTGTGTACACACGTCGGATCGAGACGAAACTTACGCCATCGGACTCGTAGCAATACGCTGGTCCTGTGGGTCAAGTTTGGTTCGATTCTGAGAACGTTGACGAAATCGCATGTCGTGGGCCCCACAGGCCCCGCTCGACGGGCGATTTTGTGATCGGCTCATCGGAATCCAATTCTGGAAGTTCCGTTGGGTTCGTATCATCGTTCCTGACCTGTTGACACTAAGTTTGGTGAATTTGGAGGCCTTTGACCCGGACACATTTTTCGGTGCAAAGCGGGCCCACTTGTGGACCCCGTTTTGACCCGAAACTGCCGTTTCTGCCCTTGTCTCCAAATTGGACTCAAGGACAGGTATTTTTAGCTGATTGATATTTTCTGGATCTGATGGTGATGTTTATTTCAGCAACCGGAGTACCGCCTGCAAATTCAACTGAAGTCAGAGCCGCAAACAGAGCCGGAACCACAGGCAAGTGTACCTTGCCAAACCCTGCAGTCTGCTATTTATTTCCTTGGCTTAATTTAGCATCATTGGGCAAGTAAAGCTCATCAATTCTCAGTAGTTCCTGTGATAATATTTTGCTGGAGTTCTTGTGTAAAATCATATAAACTTGTTCAACTGCTTAACCTAGGAAACGTGCGACGTACTTAGCGTCCGATCATAGTCGGGTGCCAACCCCGTACGCGATATTGTGTACGTCATTTAGAGATGGACATTCGATACCCTTACTCTTGGTACTTGTCCTATCAAGTACAACAGAACCCAGGACACTTGACACTATTCATGGACAGGATCTTTTGAGATATTCATGGTTATTCTGTATAGGATACAGACTTTATGGCATTGACATTATGTTCCTAGATACTATATGACTTATTGCATTAGATATGATCTTACGTGACATAGACATGGGGCCACATGAACATGGGATATGTGATTACATTGGGTGGGGAGAGACACACAGGCTACAGGCTGATCATATATATATATATATATACCCCTATTATTGTGAGTCACAAGACTCTCGAGCAAAGCTTGGCCCTTTACGTGTTATTACTGCTACCGGCTCCCCGACACAGAGCTTGTAGCGGTCTCAGCCTGAGTTCTAGTGATGCTCTCAACTTGCATTTATCACTTAGCTGGTTACATAGTTTACCCTGCTGTTTCATTTAATGCTGCTGCACTGCTTATATTTTGGCTTGTATTATCTGTACCTTGTTATGTTCCCTGAGGACCTGGAATGGACTATGTCCCCAAGTATAGCTGAAGAGATCCATCCAGACATACCCCGTACTAGAGCACTTCCAGGAGCTGTACCAGGACCTGAAGACGAGCTCGCACCAGAGGACTTCTCCTGAGCATTGGCCGTATGTAGTCATTTATTTCTATTTCCAGTTAATTATTTCCTGTCCATTTGCATCTGTTGTACCAGACATATTCTCGGATTGTTTCCCGAGATATTTATTGAGATTTGCTTATTTATTCTATTGCATTATTTCTGGCAGTTACTCTGTGTTTATCTGTTGTGGATGAGAATAGATTAGTCTGTGACCTGTATCATTGATCTATTTCCTGTTAGACTACAGCTTAAGCATGCCCTGATGGATCTATTAAATTGGGTTGTCCATCGGTGCGTGCTGCTGGCCATTGTCGCGTGTCCAGTCCCTCGACATTTTGGGACTGGGGCGTGACATGGTTTTTGTGGTGGCCCATGCAGGTCTACGACTAAATTGTTCGGTTTTAACTCAGGGACCGAACAGGCCTGCAATAAGATAGGATAAGTTTTTAGGATCTTGTAAACCCCCTCGTCTAAAAATATGAATTTAATCAATTACCTTACTGAGTAGAACCCCAACCCAAACCCAAAATTTAGGTATCAGTCTACCTCAATGCGGTATGCCACGACACCGGTGTACCACTCATAAAATAGTTACAAATGTTTTAATTACACAATTAATTATCTAGTTAAATTGTTAGTTAATTATAATTAAGACTAAGTTCACCTCAAGCAACCCTTGTGTAGTCCACCAATACTCATTCCCTTTGGACCAGCCCATCTCAAGGAGACTAGACAAGCCCAAGCCAAGATCAGCCCACAAATTCTCCATATGTATATATATATGAAGTTCCTTCTTGAAACCCTAGAAAAATCTACACCACCCTCTCCAAACCCTAGCCGACCCCTCCCATACTTCCGGCCACACCCCATCAGCCGCTGCTTCCCGACCCATCATCCGCTGCCCCGAGTTTCCCATCAGCCGCTGCCCCGAGTTCCCCATCAGCCGCTGCTTCCCGACCCATCATCCGCTGCCCCGAGTTCCCCATCAGCCGCTGCCCCCGAGTTCCCCATCAGCCGCTGCCCCGAGTCCCTTAGCCGCTGTTCCGAGTTTCCGCACCCCCTTCCGTCACCCCGCCGCTGTCCAAGTCACCGCTGCCGCTGCCGTTGCGATCTGCCGCCGACTGACGCCGAAGCCACCACTAGCCGGAGAACGATCCGTCAGCGAGAAGACTCTCGTCCTGTCAAACTAGGTAAACACCCGACTCACCCTTCTTGTATTGTATCCATATAAGATCATTGTGTCGTCGTGTCAAGACTGGTAATATTGGACACAAAATCAGTTAACCCTAACTAGGTATGTGATGGCATGTTGATAGAAAAGAATTAGAATTGGTTAATAACTAACTATTTCTTAATCATAAGATCTATTGTTAGAAACCTGAAATTCAACAATAAAACTTAGACATCGCCAAGTATGGTTGAATATGGAAACCAAGGACATGTTTCCATACGGAGTAGAAATAGTTTTCAACCATAAACCGATAGATATTGTCACAAGAGAAACGTTGACCAAAGACAGAACATGGGCACACCCTTGCTACGTGCACCTGTGATACTGTAATCGGTCAGCAGTAAACCTGTAACAATATCTAGGAGCAACGCCATAATTTCTTATGTATGTTAGTGTCTGATGTTAGATTTGTATATTATATTTTGTTTAGGACCTTTGGATCAGCCAGAAGACATTGCAGGAACCAGCTTTTGGCATTCACAGCTCCCGGATACAGGCAAGATACCTTGCTATATTTACTGTCTAAATTAAATATGCATATGTTGTATTGTATTCTTGTTGTTGGTACAACTGTGCGCGTCCGAGTTGTCTCGGTTGCATTCGACGGTTATGTCGATGATTAGTATAGATGGACTTAGATCTTAGCAGACTCAACCCATTGGACGATACTCTGTGATTGTCTGAGACCTGACACCTTACACACACACTGAGATACATTCATATTGGGATGCGGGCTTGCGCACTCGACTAGCTATCGTTGCGTACATCCTACATCACGGCTAGCATGTAGTCAGGATATAATTTAGTAACTTGGCATATAGATTCATGGTATGTACGTCGAGTAGTCGACTTGCGTATCTCCATTGGGCGGGGAGGACAACTAGGAGGCGTATGGGAAACACACATTGGAGCCGTAGTTCGGAGGAACCCGGGTCCAATGAGTTTCCTTTTATACTGATGCCACGTTCTTCGGAGCGATATGGACGATATACTATACAGATGCCATTTTCTTCGGAGTATGGACGCTATGCCTACGCCTACTCATACGCATCAGAGTTGACCTCACATTGCATTCACTTAGATGGCTAGCACACCCTTATTGTATTTATTTTATTCAGTATTCATATATAGCATGTTGTTTTCTTGTATCTTGTTACGTCCCTCTGAGGACCTGGTACATTTCCAGATTTAGACGAGGCTTACTACCCCACAGTATACGGCCCAGGACAGGAGACGAGATTCGCTTCAGCCGAGGAGTTGGAGGTGCAGCCGTCAGAGTTTCCGTGACCAGTTGGTAGGCCTTTAGCCTAGATGGAGGGCATCATTATCCTCTCAGCTGATGCCATAGCCATTTCTTTTATATCTCATTTCAGTACTTTATTTCGTCATAGTAGTGGGTTTGTTCCCACCAGACATTACAGGTTGTACTATGATACCTTGAGACTGGTATTTATTAACCAGCATTTTATTTAGTGTTTCTTGCTCTTTATATAGTGGATGAGATTAGTTTACCTGTTATTGACTGATATTGGACATGTTAGTATCATAGGACAGCGTAGCACTCTTCGTGGATCCATTAAATTGGGATATCCTCGGAGACGTGTCTGCTGGCTATTGCCACGTGGTCTGGTTCCATATATATTTTGGGACTGGGGCGTGACATGGTTTTAGTGGTGGCCCATACAGGTCTACTTTTTCGCTTGTGGTATGGTAACATGCCCAGCGAGCCTGCAATAGGATAGAAATTATTAGGTCTCATCCACTTTGATTCGCCTTTGAACTTCCTTCATACTGCTTCTAAATATATGCATCCTGTTTGTTTGTTCTCGTACTCTTTTAATGAAGCTCTATCCCTTGTTGCAAGATGAATTTGCGCAGTGGACGAGAAGCACCCCGTGCCGCGGTACCGGATAACACCACTCAAGGAGATGAGGTACCCCAAGGGCAACACCCGCTGCAGACACCACTGATACATTGGCACGAGACACCACAGGGCTATCCTACACCACCACCTGAAGGATAGACTTCCCAGACCATCCCCACGCAACATTATGAGGGCCAGACTTCAGAAGCTACACCGATGCCGCAGACTGAGAGGCCGGCATCTGAGGAGACGCCTACTGCACAACCAGAGATTCCACTACCACCGCCTCCACCTTATCCGCCCCAGATGCCGCAGCTAGATGGCCAGCCACAGATGCTTCAGTTCTTCCAAGCAATGATACAAGCACAGTGGCAGCAGACAGAGACATTACGACAGAGTCTGATGGCAGTACTAGAGAGGACACCTGTCACGACACCAGCACCAGCACCTCCACCAGCCCCGACAGGTGGCACTGTTAGATGGTTCAGACAGATGGGACCAGATACCTTCTCAGGCAATGAGACTGCAGAACAGATCTTCGATTGGATCGCCAATACGGAGATGCTATTAGAGGCCTCACAACTGCAACCAGACCTTTGGATGACCGCAGTAAGGGCCCAACTAAAAGGCAACGCCCATCACTGGTGGGATTCCATTGAGCGCAGTGTAGGTAAGAACCAGACTTGGAAACAGTTCTTAGAGTACTTCAATGCGAAATATTTTCCAGCAACAGTCAGAAATGCCCTATACTCCCAGTTCCTACATCTAGAACAGGGGAATATGACTGTTGACGCATATGACGCAGAGTTTAGCCGCCTTAGCAGATTTGGAGCCGTCCTGATACCCAATGATCTAGAGAAGGCTCAGAGATTCCACCACGGTCTCAATTTCGAGCTACAGAGATACACCACCGCACAGGCAAGGGTTTCTTATGAGGAGGTCCTAGCAGAGGCAAGGATCCAGGAGGCCATTGTCAGAAGATCTAGACGTTCCAGTACGACCACGCCAGCTAGAGTCCAGCCCGGAGCAGGAGGACCCATCCGTCGTCCTGGAGCGCAGACACAGCAGAGAGCATCACCATATCCACACCAGGAACTCCCGACTTGCCACTTCTGTGGTAAGAGAGGTCACTTCGAGAAGGACTGCCGAAAAAGACTTGGGACATGCATGATTTGTGGAGCCAGCCAGCACCTTGCCAGAGACTGCCCACAGCGCAGGGAGACAGCCCCACAGGCCGGACAGAGACCAGCAGCACCAGCCCCGAGGATACTACCCCCACCAGGAGGCCAACGTCCACCAGCACCCGGAGGATTCCAGAGGGGACCACCCTTGCCCCCACAGCAGGCACAGTTTGATCGTGCCCGACAGCAGGCAGGAGGACAGAGACAGGGACAGGCCTTTGCCTTAGCAACCACCGAAGAGGAAACAGAAGGAGAGGCAATCATAGGTACCATTTTAGTCGCATCTCTACCTGCGACAGCATTGTTTGATTATGGTGCTACATTGTCATTTATATCTAGTAGATTTGTAGCAATGCATAGAGTAGCGACTTCCCCCTTACCTAGGAGTTGGAAGATTCTTACCGGAGGAGGTATCGTGCCGGTTACCAGCACTATTAGAACGTGCTCGGTAGTCGTATGTGGTAGAGAGATGAGAGCGCGATTCTTGGTATTGCTTATGCCGTACTTTGATGTTGTGTTAGGTATGGATTGGTTAAGCCAGTATAACGCCATACTGAACTGCCGGAAGGGTAGCGTCACTTTTAGACCACCAGATCAACCGGAGTTCGAGTACATGCGAGGGACCGTCGAACAAGGAGTAGGACAGACAGTTGGGACTTGCATGGCTATGGAGATTGCGCCCCCACCTATAGTTGCAGAATTCGAGGATGTTTTTCCCGACGAATTGCCAGGCTTACCCCCAGATAGAGACATGGAGTTCACCATTGAGCTAGTACCAGGAGCAGCACCGGTATCTTCTAATGTGTACCGATTGGCGAAGAAGGAGTTAGACGAGTTGAAGCTACAATTGGAGGAGTTTCAGAGCAAGGGATTTATCCGTCCTAGTGCATCACCATGGGGAGCACCAGTATTGTTTGTGCCTAAGAAGGATGGAACAATACGTATGTGTATTGATTACAGAGCCCTTAAGGCTTTGACTATCAAGAACAAGTACCCTTTGCCGCGGATTGACGATTTATTCGACCAGTTGACAGGAGCAGTAGTGTTCACAAAGATCGACTTAAGATCGGGTTATCATCAAGTGAAGGTGCGAAGAGAAGACATTCAAAAGACAGCATTCAGGACTCGTTATGGTCACTACGAGTTCTTAGTGATGCCTTTTGGACTGACGAATGCGCCAGCTGTATTTATGAACTTGATGAACAGAGTATTCCACCAATACTTAGACCGGTTCGTGGTAGTTTTTATCGACGACATTTTGGTGTATTCGAAGAGCCACGAGGAGCACGAAGAGCACTTGAGACTAGTGTTAGAGACACTGAGGAAAGAGAGACTTTATGCCAAGCTGAGCAAGTGTGAGTTTCTCCTAGATCGTGTCGCTTTCCTTGGACACGTCATCTCAGGAAACGGTATCTCAGTAGATCCGGCGAAGATTTCATCTGTAGAGACATGGCCAACCCCTACCAATGTCTCAGAGGTGAGGAGTTTCCTAGGACTTGCCGGATATTATCGGAGGTTCGTAGAAAACTTCGCAAAGATTGCAGAGCCAATGACCCGCTTGACCCGTAAGGAGCAAGAGTTCACTTGGATAGAGGAGTGTCAAAAGGCGTTCGATGAGCTGAAGAAACGCTTGACTACAGCACCTATCTTGACCATACCTTCTGGACCCGGAGGATTTGTAATCTACAGTGATGCATCCGGGAAAGGATTAGGATGCGTCTTGATGCAGCATGGAAAGGTTGTAGCTTATGCTTCTAGGCAGTTGAGGACACATGAGAAGAACTATCCCACCCATGACTTGGAACTTGCCGCGGTGATCTTTGCTTTAAAGCTTTGGAGGCATTACCTATATGGAGAAAGAGTGGAGATATTTACGGATCATAAGAGCCTGAAATATGTCTACACTCAGAAGGATCTTAATCAGAGGCAGAGACGTTGGCTCGAGGTGATGACAGACTTCGAAATTGAGCTACAGTACCACCCGGGAAAGGCCAACGTAGTAGCAGACGCATTGAGCAGAAGACCTATGGCATTCTTCTTAACTACCCAACAACATCTGTTGAGAGATCTAGAGCAGATGGGTATAGAGGTTGTCATACCCGGAGTAGACGAACAGTTGTCGAGTTTCCAATTACAATCGACACTAGTGGAGAGAATCAAGGCTGCCTTGCCGACAGATGCCAGATTTCAGAGGCTCAGACAGAGGATAGAGGCTGGATTACAGACAGGACTGCGGATGCATGAAGACGGAACACTGAGATGCGGAGATCGTCTTTATGTTCCAAATGGAGAACTTCGGCAAGAATTGATGTCAGAGGCACACAGTTCCACCTATTCCATTCATCCAGGAGGCACGAAGATGTACAGAGATCTAAGACAGTACTACTGGTGGCACGGAATGAAGAGAGAGATAGCACGTTTTGTGGCCAAGTGCCTGGTGTGTCAGCAAGTCAAGGCCGAGCACCAGAGATCTGCAGGATTGCTTCAACCGCTTCCTATACCGGAGCGGAAATGGGAGCATATCACTATGGACTTTGTTACAGGCTTCCCGAGGAGTCCTAGTGGGCGAAATGCAGTATGGGTAATCGTGGATAGACTCACCAAGTCCGCACACTTTTTACCCTTTAGAGTGGGACAATCGACGAAGGCTTTAGCAGACATGTACATGAGAGAGATTGTGCGCCTACATGGAGTGCCAGTTAGCATTGTGTCTGACAGGGATACGAGATTTACGTCTTACTTTTGGCGGAGTATACAGGAGAGCCTTGGTACTCGCCTAAAGTTTAGCACAGCGTATCACCCCCAAACAGATGGCCAGTCGGAGCGCACCATTCAGACGTTAGAAGACATGTTGAGAGCGTACATGCTTGACTTCGGAGGATCATGGGAGGACCACCTACATTTGGTCGAGTTTTCCTACAACAACAACTATCAAGCGAGCATTCAGATGGCTCCCTATGAAACGTTGTATGGCAGGAAGTGTCGTTCTCCAGTATGCTGGAGTGATATAGGCGAGCGACAGATTCTCGGACCAGAGATGGTTGTTCGAACGGTAGAGAAGGTAAAGAAGATCCAAGGATACCTTCGAGCAGCACAAGACCGACAGAAGCATTGGGCGAATGCACATCGTCGACCCTTAGAGTTTCAGGTAGGAGATCACGTATTCTTACGAATCTCACCTACTCGAGGGACTATTAGATTCGGAGGCAGAGGAAAGCTGAGTCCGAGGTACATCGGACCATTCGACATCTTAGAACGCGTCGGAGAGGTTGCTTACAGATTAGCATTACCGCAGACCTTGGAAGGAGTCCACGACGTCTTCCATGTATCTCAATTAAGGAGGTACATATCGGATCCTAGTCACGTGCTTGACCATTCCGAGATCACAGTCGGGCCGAGCTTATCATACCAAGAGGAGCCTGTGGAGATTCTAGACAGAAGTGAGAAGGTATTACGAGGGCAGACCATTTCCCTAGTTCGTGTCGCATGGAGGTATCATGCACCAGGCGAGTCAACTTGGGAACGCGAGGAAGATATTCGTCAACGTTATCCCCATCTCTTCGAAGGACTAGGTACGCGTTAGAATTTCCTTTTCAGTCATTAGCTCTTACCTTACGTATGTTTTAATTTCGAGGACGAAATGCTCTAAGGAGGGTAGATTGTAAACCCCCTCGTCTAAAAATATGAATTTAATCAATTACCTTACTGAGTAGAACCCCAACCCAAACCCAAAATTTAGGTATCAGTCTACCTCAATGCGGTATGCCACGACACCGGTGTACCACTCATAAAATAGTTTCAAATGTTTTAATTACACAATGAATTATCTAGTTAAATTGTTAGTTAATTATAATTAAGACTAAGTTCACCTCAAGCAACCCTTGTGTAGTCCACCAATACTCATTCCCTTTGGACCAGCCCATCTCAAGGAGACTAGACAAGCCCAAGCCAAGATCAGCCCACAAATTCTCCATATGTATATATATATGAAGTTCCTTCTTGAAACCCTAGAAAAATCTACACCACCCTCTCCAAACCCTAGCCGACCCCTCCCATACTTCCGGCCACACCCCATCAGCCGCTGCTTCCCGACCCATCATCCGCTGCCCCGAGTTTCCCATCAGCCGCTGCCCCGAGTTCCCTATCAGCCGCTGCTTCCCGACCCATCATCCGCTGCCCCGAGTTCCCCATCAGCCGCTGCCCCCGAGTTCCCCATCAGCCGCTGCCCCGAGTCCCTTAGCCGCTGTTCCGAGTTTCCGCACCCCCTTCCGTTACCCCGCCGCTGTCCAAGTCACCGCTGCCGCTGCCGTTGCGATCTGCCGCCGACTGACGCCGAAGCCACCACTAGCCGGAGAACGATCCGTCAGCGAGAAGACTCTCGTCCTGTCAAACTAGGTAAACACCCGACTCACCCTCCTTGTATTGTATCCATATAAGATCATTGTGTCGTCGTGTCAAGACTGGTAATATTGGACACAAAATTAGTTAACCCTAACTAGGTATGTGATGGCATGTTGATAGAAAAGAATTAGAATTGGTTAATAACTAACTATTTCTTAATCATAAGATCTATTGTTAGAAACCTGAAATTCAACAATAAAACTTAGACATCGCCAAGTATGGTTGAATATGGAAACCAAG
Organism: Iris macrosiphon; assembly: GCA_036927795.1. NCBI lineage: Eukaryota > Viridiplantae > Streptophyta > Magnoliopsida > Asparagales > Iridaceae > Iris > Iris macrosiphon. The sequence goes on along the minus strand of JAYESA010000005.1, from coordinate 46,659,833 downwards.
GACATGTTTCCATACGGAGTAGAAATAGTTTTCAACCATAAACCGATAGATATTGTCACAAGAGAAACGTTGACCAAAGACAGAACATGGGCACACCCTAGCTACGTGCACCTGTGATGCTGTAATCGGTCAGCAGTAAACCTGTAACAATATCTAGGAGCAACGCCATAATTTCTTATGTATGTTAGTGTCTGATGTTAGATTTGTATATTATATTTTGTTTAGGACCTTTGGATCAGCCATGAGACATTGCAGGAACCAGCTTTTGGCATTCACAGCTCCCGGATACAGGCAAGATACCTTGCTATATTTACTGTCTAAATTAAATATGCATATGTTGTATTGTATTCTTGTTGTTGGTACAACTGTGCGCGTCCGAGTTGTCTCGGTTGCATTCGACGGTTATGTCGATGATTAGTATAGATGGACTTAGATCTTAGCAGACTCAACCCATTGGACGATACTCTGTGATTGTCTGAGACCTGACACCTTACACACACACTGAGATACATTCATATTGGGATGCGGGCTTGCGCACTCGACTAGCTATCGTTGCGTACATCCTACATCACGGCTAGCATGTAGTCAGGATATAATTTAGTAACTTGGCATATAGATTCATGGTATGTACGTCGAGTAGTCGACTTGCGTATCTCCATTGGGCGGGGAGGACAACTAGGAGGCGTATGGGATACACACATTGGAGCCGTAGTTCGGAGGAACCCGGGTCCAATGAGTTTCCTTTTATACTGATGCCACGTTCTTCGGAGCGATATGGACGATATACTATACAGATGCCATTTTCTTCGGAGTATGGACGCTATGCCTACGCCTACTCATACGCATCAGAGTTGACCTCACATTGCATTCACTTAGATGGCTAGCACACTCTTATTGTATTTATTTTATTCAGTATTCATATATAGCATGTTGTTTTCTTGTATCTTGTTACGTCCCTCTGAGGACCTGGTACCTTTCCAGATTTAGACGAGGCTTACTACCCCACAGTATACGGCCCAGGACAGGAGACGAGATTCGCTTCAGCCGAGGAGTTGGAGGTGCAGCCGTCAGAGTTTCCGTGACCAGTTGGTAGGCCTTTAGCCTAGATGGAGGGCATCATTATCCTCTCAGCTGATGCCATAGCCATTTCTTTTATATCTTATTTCAGTACTTTATTTCGTCATAGTAGTGGGTTTGTTCCCACCAGATATTACAGGTTGTACTATGATACCTTGAGACTGGTATTTATTAACCAGCATTTTATTTAGTGTTTCTTGCTCTTTATATAGTGGATGAGATTAGTTTACCTGTTATTGACTGATATTGGACATGTTAGTATCATAGGACAGCGTAGCACTCTTCGTGGATCCATTAAATTGGGATATCCTCGGAGACGTGTCAGCTGGCTATTGCCACGTGGCCTGGTTCCATATATATTTTGGGACTGGGGCGTGACATGGTTTTAGTGGTGGCCCATACAGGTCTACTTTTTCGCTTGTGGTATGGTAACATGCCCAGCGAGCCTGCAATAGGATAGAAATTATTAGGTCTCATCCACTTTGATTCGCCTTTGAACTTCCTTTATACTGCTTCTAAATATATGCATCATGTTTGTTTGTTCTCGTACTCTTTTAATGAAGCTCTATCCCTTGTTGCAAGATGAATTTGTGTAGTGGACGAGGAGCACCCCGTGCCGCGGTGCCGGATAACACCACTCAAGGAGATGAGGTACCCCAAGGGCAACACCCGCTGCAGACACCACTGATACATTGGCACGAGACACCACAGGGCTATCCTACACCACCACCTGAAGGACAGACTTCCCAGACCATCCCCACGCAACATTATGAGGGCCAGACTTCAGGAGCTACACCGATGCCGCAGACTGAGAGGCCGACATCTGAGGAGACGCCTACTGCACAACCAGAGATTCCACTACCACCGCCTCCTCCTTATCCGCCCCAGATGCCGCAGCTAGATGGCCAGCCACAGATGCTTCAGTTCTTCCAGGCAATGATACAAGCACAGTGGCAGCAGACAGAGACATTACGACAGAGTCTGATGGCAGTACTAGAGAGGACACCTGTCACGACACCAGCACCAGCACCACCACCAGCCCCGACAGGTGGCACTGTTAGATGGTTCCGACAGATGGGACCAGATACCTTCTCAGGCAATGAGACTGCAGAACAGATCTTCGATTGGATCGCCAATACGGAGATGCTATTAGAGGCCTCACAACTGCAACCAGACCTTTGGATGACCGCAGTAAGGGCCCAACTAAAAGGCAACGCCCATCACTGGTGGGATTCCATTGAGCGCAGTGTAGGTAAGAACTAGACTTGGAAATAGTTCTTAGAGTACTTCAATGCGAAGTATTTTCCAGCAACAGTCAGAAATGCCCTATACTCCCAGTTCCTACATCTAGAACAGGGGAATATGACTGTTGACGCATATGACGCAGAGTTTAGCCGCCTTAGCAGATTTGGAGCCGTCCTGATACCCAATGATCTAGAGAAGGCTCAGAGATTCCACCATGGTCTCAATTTTGAGCTACAGAGACATACCACCGCACAGGCAAGGGTTTCTTATGAGGAGGTCCTAGCAGAGGCAAGGATCCAGGAGGCCATTATCAGAAGATCTAGACGTTCCAGCACGACCACGCCAGCTAGAGTCCAGCCCGGAGCAGGAGGACCCATCCGTCGTCCTGGAGCGCAGACACAGCAAAGAGCATCACCATATCCACACCAGGAACTCCCGACTTGCCACTTCTGTGGTAAGAGAGGTCACTTCGAGAAGGACTGCCGAAAGAGACTTGGGACATGCATGATTTGTGGAGCCAGCCAGCACCTTGCCAGAGACTTCCCACAGCGCAGGGAGACAGCCCCACAGGCCGGACAGAGACCAGCAGCACCAGCCCCGAGGATACTACCCCCACCAGGAGGCCAACGTCCACCAGCACCCGGAGGATTCCAGAGGGGACCACCCTTGCCCCCACAGCAGGCACAGTTTGATCGTGCCCGACAGCAGGCAGGAGGACAGAGACAGGGACAGGCCTTTGCCTTAGCAACCACCGAAGAGGAAACAGAAGGAGAGGCAATCATAGGTACCATTTTAGTCGCATCTCTACCTGCGACAGCATTGTTTGATTATGGTGCTACATTGTCATTTATATCTAGTAGATTTGTAGCAATGCATAGAGTAGCGACTTCCCCCTTACCTAGGAGTTGGAAGATTCTTACCGGAGGAGGTATCGTGTCGGTTACCAGCACTATTAGAACGTGCTCGGTAGTCGTATGTGGTAGAGAGATGAGAGCGCGATTCTTGGTATTGCCTATGCCGTACTTTGATGTTGTGTTAGGTATGGATTGGTTAAGCCAGTATAACGCCATACTGAACTGCCGGAAGGGTAGCGTCACTTTTAGACCACCAGATCAACCGGAGTTCGAGTACATGCGAGGGACCGTCGAACAAGGAGTAGGACAGACAGCTGGGACTTGCATGGCTATGGAGATTGCGCCCCCACCTATAGTTGCAGAATTCGAGGATGTTTTCCCCGACGAATTGCCAGGCTTACCCCCAGATAGAGACGTGGAGTTCACCATTGAGCTAGTACCAGGACCGCCTCCGGTCGCCCCCGCGTCCTCTACGCCTCCGCCCGGACCGCCCCCGGTGCGCCGCCACCTCGCCGCGCTGCCCCCGGCCGCCCAGCCGCCGTCTTCGCCGTCCCCGCCGCCGGCAGCAAGCCCTAACCCTAACCCTAATTCCCAAATCAGTTGGACACGTGTCGGACACGTGTCGGACACGTGTCGGACACGTGTCGGACACGGTTTTGCCCGGTTTTTGGGTCACGTTCAGGTGCGTGTATCTTCTTGTTCGTATCTCTGTTTTCGATTCCGTAAATTGTGTTGCGAAGCCTGTATGACCCTCTCGGTGCCCGGATAAACCGCTCGGGGCATCGCGTCCTGTGGTGATCGCACACCGCGATCCAAAAAAGGAAAAACCAGACCCTGTTTCACCCCGGAACTGAGTACGCCCCGCCAAACGGGATGACTTGGTCATGTGCGGTCTTCACAGATTCGTGCGCGTCGTCGATACGGACGTGTGGGATTTTGCAGAAGTCGATTCGGGTGTGCGTGCACACCGGGATCAACGCGTATCCACGGACATAGCCCCGTATTTGTACTTTCTGGAATGTATCCTAACTTTGTGTACACACGTCGGATCGAGACAAAACTTGCGCCATCGGACTCGTAGCAATATGCTGGTCCTGTGGGTCAAGTTTGGTTCGATTCTGAGAACGTTGACGAAATTGCGTGTCGTGGGCCCCACAGGCCCCGCTCGACGGGCGATTTTGTGATCGGCTCATCGGAATCCAATTCTGGAAGTTCCGTTGGGTTCGTATCATCGTTCCTGACCTGTTGACACTAAGTTTGGTGAATTTGGAGGCCTTTGACCCGGACACATTTTTCGGTGCAAAGCGGGCCCACTTGTGGACCCCGTTTTGACCAGAAACTGTCGTTTCTGCCCTTGTCTCCAAATTGGACTCAATGACAGGCATTTCTAGCTGATTGATATTTTCTGAATCTGATGGTAATGTTTATTCAGCAACCAGAGTACCGCCTACAAATCCAACTGAAGTCAGAGCCGCAAACAGAGCCGGAACCACAGGCAAGTGTACCTTGCCAACCCCTGCAGTCTGCTATTTATTTCCTTGGCTTAATTTAGCATCATTGGGCAAGTAAAGCTCGTCAATTCTCAGTAGTTCTTGTGATAATATTTTGCTGGAGTTCTTGTGTAAAATCATATAAACTTGTTTAACTGCTTAACCTAGGAAACGTGCGACGTACTTAGCGTCCGATCATAGTCGGGTGCCAACCCCATACGCGATATTGTGTACGTCATTTAGAGATGGACATTCGATACTCTTACTCTTGGTACTTGTCCTATCAAGTACAACAGAACCCAGGACACTTGACACTATTCATGGACAGGATCTTTTGAGATATTCATGGTAATTCTGTATAGGATACAGACTTTATGGCATTGACATTATGTTCCTAGATACTATATAATTTGTTGCATTAGATATGATCTTACGTGACATGGACATGGGGCCACATGGACATGGGACGTGTGATTACATTGGGTGGGGAGAGACACACAGGCTACAGGCTGATCATATATATATATATATATACCCCTATTATTGTGAGGCACAAGACTCTCGAGCAGAGCTTGGCCCTTTACGTATTATTACTGCTACCGGCTTCCCGACACAGAGCTTGTAGCGGTCTCAGCCTGAGTTCTTGTGATGCTCTCAACTTGCATTTATCACTTAGCTAGTTACATAGTTTACCCTGCTGTTTCATTTAATGCTGCTGCACTGCTTATATTTTGGCTTGTATTATCTGTACCTTGTTATGTCCCCTGAGGACCTGGAATGGACTATGTCCCCAGGTATAGCTGAAGAGATCCATCCAGAGATACCCCGTACCAGAGCACTTCCAGGAGCTGTACCAGGACCTGAAGACGAGCTCGCACTAGAGGACTTCTCCTGAGCATTGGCCATATGTAGTCATTTATTTCTATTTCCAGTTGATTATTTCCTGTCCATTTGCATCTGTTGTACCAGACATATTCTCGGATTATTTTTCGAGATATTTATTGAGATTTGCTTATTTATTCTATTGCATTATTTCTGGCAGTTACTCTGTGTTTATCTGTTGTGGATGAGAATAGATTAGTCTGTGACCTGTATCATTGATCTATTTCTTGTTAGACTACAGCTTAAGCAGGCCCTGATGGATCCATTAAATTGGGTTGTCCATCGGTGCGTGCTGCTGGCCATTGCCGCGTGTCCAGTCCCTTGGCATTTTGGGACTGGGGCGTGACATAAATATTGAAGACCCATAGAATGACCCTTGCGATGGTGTATTTGGGAATGCGTTGAGGATGGGTGTTGAGTGGTGCATGTTGAAAATAAGTCTAGGTGATTGAGTTTTTAGTTTCAGAGTTTGATGGGGTAGCCTTCAGCTGAAGATGCAGCCAGAAGATCGAAGCTGTTGTATGGGAACAAGCTTACTTCAGCTAATGAGATTCAAAGTTGCAGATTTATGAAGATGGCATCTCTTCTGACTCGTATCTCTCAGAAAGGAATCGCATTCATATGAATTGACGACTGTGAAACTAACTTCAAGGAGTACGATCGTGGCTCAAATCAGCTTAAATACTTACACTTCCAGAAAGGACAGATGTGCCTTAGATCTATAAGATAAAATTAGACTTAGTTTGTGGTACGTGCTCATGCAGAGGGCGGAGGTGACATCCAATGCTTTGAGGCAGATGAAGCAGCACGAAGAAGCTATCCTATATAACCTAGGAATTGTGGCGATTGTGCCCGCGTCAAAATTATGGCGACACTATCCCTATGGCGTGGCGACAAAATCTACGTGGATCACATGAACCTCAATATAAGTGTTCACTGTAGAAGCATGAAAAATACGCTGGATAGCTGTACGCAGTATATTAATGCTGGGCAGCGTAAAAAGATGACTTCAGAGCCATCGGCGTACAACAGAGCTTTTTCGCTGAGCACAGCATAAAATATAAGCTCAAGGACTATCCGCGTAATGCAGTATGTCTAGGCTGCTTCAGCGTAAAAAGGGTGCTACATCGCCTTTATGGCGTAAAACTCATCCGCTTTCAATGCAGCATTGAAGTGTACGAGGAACGCTTCATATTCTCCGAAATGAACCTGTCAAATCCTGTAGTGAACCTGACGTCTGGACTCCTAACAAAGAGTACTGCACGACTACCCAGACGACGATTATAATGATGGCACGACACAGTGACCCAGGCTGCCGTTTAGTGCCATTTTCTTGGCGTAAACTACTTTCACGCATACAAGGGAATACGCTGCCTAGTTTTACACAGGCAGACATAAGCTTCTTACGCTCCGCAGAAGACAAACAGGCTGCCACGTCAAAAGCTGCTCTTCGTACAGAGCTCGAGGCACGTCTCTGCATTTAATGCACAGAGTGATGACAGAACTCGAGGCACGTCTCTACATTTAATGCGCAGAGTGATGACAGAGCTCGAGGCACGTCTCTGCATTTAATATGCAGAATGATGGCAAAATCTTTGAAATACGCCTCTACATTTAATGCGCAGAATAATGGCAGATCTTCGAGACATGCCTCAGAAATACGCGGCCTAGTTTTACACAGGCAGACATGAGCTTCTTAAGCTCCGCAAAAGACAAACAGACGGCCGCGTCATCAGTTGCTCTTTATACAGGGCTCGAGGCACGTCTCTGCATTTAATCAGAATGATGGCAGATCTTCGAGACATGCCTTTGCATTTAATACGCAGGATGGGGCAGATCTCTGCATTTAATACAAGAGATTTGATTATATCTATAAAAGCCATAATTTTGGCTAAAACATCCACATCATCACTGTGGCACATTATGCCATCAGGCTATTCTCAGCTATGGGAGCACGCTGTACGCTATCTCCTTGGAATACGCCAACTCAGGCCACATTTGCATTGGCGTGTATCAGGGCTATTTTGGTCCAGAATTCGCTCAAGGTCTCAGTCAGGAGAGGAGGATCAGCTATCTTCTATGCCCACTCGGCTTCTACACCCACTCAGCTTATATGCCCACTCGGCTTCTATGCCTACTCGGCTTCTATGCCTATTTGGCTTCTACGCCATAGTGACAGTTATTGGCTTCTACGCCAACCTTTTCTACGCGAGGGATAACTACCTACGTGGCTTTTATGCCGTGATCTTTGCAGCAGTTATACGCTTTGTCTCTTAAAGGGACACGCATCATATGCTCATTCAAAAGGTCATTTATACGCGGGCAACGGTTATTATAACCATCGTGTAAAAGGGTATTGTACTTTCTACTACTCGGTTTCTATGCCGACTGAGTGGTCACTGTCACTAAAACTCTATAAATAGAGACCTCTATTGACAGAGGTCCAAGGTCGAAAAACTGAAGGTCAGAACCAAGGTCAAAAATTGGTCGCAGATTTCAAGAGAGAAGAATCCAGAGCTCAAGCAAAGAGTAGTGATCGACGACTTTGGCTTCGAGCATCCACTCTCTTCAGCAACCTTCGAAGCTGCTTTCTGTCTTCTATGGCACTTCTTCATCATCGTATGGTCCAAGGGACAAAGTGATCGACTGCAGATCAGACTCCTAAAGCAATATTTACCCAGATTAAAAAATTGTACTTAACATTCTCGTATAGGATTAATTGTACTTCTTGTTTGTGAACCTAAGAGCAGGTTTCGTATAAACCTCATTTCCATTTCTTTCATTTATTTATCAAACACAAGATGGCGACTCTGCTGGGGAAATCTTTCTCTTCTGATGAGGAAGCAATTGCTCAACACGATGCGGTATCCGTGGGATACGTGAAGAAGACCCTGGTCGTCCAGTTCGACCAGCCTGCCTACGAAGATATGCTTCGAACAGGGGGTAGCTCTCACTCTCTCTCTCTCTGTGTCCAAGACAACAGAAAGCTGTGTAAGGTCTGGATGCCCAAGACATCCCCTACCATTCCTGTCGACTCTCCGACCAACGAGGTTGTAGCATCGCTCCCTCCGCGCCTTGCGCATAAAATTTAGTCTTCCGTCACTGATGGAATAGACAAAACTTCTGGCAATGCCTCAGTGCTAATCCAGAAGTATACATCGCGCTCTGTGCGTAAAACTCTGTCTCCCGTCTCTGCCGGAATAGACACAACTTCGGACAATGCCTCAGCGCTAGTCCCGAAGTCTACTCCGCGCTCTGCGCATAAAATCCAGTCTCCTGTCGCTGACAGGGCAGACAGAATTTCTGACAATGCCTTAGCGCCAAATCAGAAATTCCAAACACGCTCCGCGTATAAAAATACATCTGCCCTCCGCGGAAAAGCAGACGATCCCTATAATCTATGCAAGGGAAAGCAAGCGGCAAACTGCTCAACTTCTCGGCCTTTATGCCAGCAAGAGAAGAATCTGCCTGCCCTCCGGATTACGCGAGAGGCTGACGGCCGACTGAGGACCTCCTCAGCTTTACGCCAGCCAGAGCAGAGCTCCAAATTATGCCAGGGGAAGCCCCTCAGCGTAAAGAAGGCTCAATTTGTGGAAAGACACCCTCCTCGGGGATTATCCGCTACCCAGATGGCCAACCTGTTGTATACGGGTGGCACAGGGAAAACTATGGTTCCCAACATCCGCGTGCCCATTGATGTGAATAGAAGAAACGAGCCATCTTCTTCTCCTGTAACTCCTCCTGACCTGCGTGATTATCTGATCCAGAAACGCAAAGACAAGAGTCATAAACAGGCAAACATGGAAAGATCTTGTGGGAAGATGCATCAACGTCTAATGTCGTCATGACAGGTGGGCCACATAAAGATTCCATCTTTATTATTCCTTCAACTCGCGATGACCAGCATCCAATATTCTTTGATCGCATGCGGAGCAGCCCGATTGTACAGGAAGAATTTTGTGAGTCTGAAGGTGGCAAAATGCAAATCCACAGGTATAGCCCACAGGCTTTACAAATTATACAAAGCATGGGTTATGGTTTGAGGTTGAAACAATGCCTCAACTATGGAAAAGGCAGACAAATATCGTTACAGGGAAATCCTTACTGTCAACAAGCTCATTTTGGGTTGGGGTATATTGCATCTCTTGCAAACGCACAACCTCGAGAGTCTGATCCTGCACAACCAGAGGCAGGACCTTCTAAATCAGCTTCTGTGGAGAAATGCCGTAACTTGTCTGGGGGTAGCTTACCTCGACAAAATAGGCCAGCATCCAAAGCTGGGGGTAGAATTCCCTCGAAATCCAAAAATGATGCGACGATGACAATCTTCCCAGAAGGACGTAAAACTCAGGCATCGGGAGCCCGAAGACCAAAAGGGACTTTCTCCTTCAATGAAGATGACATCATTGAAATCTTTAATATATTGATGGACGAACACAAACTTCAGCTTCCCAACATCAGATATCCCGAGAGAGCTGGAAAAGTTGATGACCCTGATTACTGTCTCTTTCATCGGTACGTTCATTACCCTACAAGGGCCTGCTATGTATTAAGAAGGAGAATTCAGGAGTTGATTGATGCCAAGGTCATCACTCGGCATCTGTAAATGAGGAGACGATCATTGCAAATTGACTTCACTTTTTATGAGACAAATTGCTTCCTTCAGGGATAAACCTGATAAAGAGTCCCTAAAATTTTCCCAGTGGATTCTTCAGGACTATCCTCACTCAGGAAAATCACTCCATAGTGAATTGTTAAGACATATGTCATGTTCATATTTCCCCTGAACTATTGTCCAAATATCTCATTTCTTTCCCCCAGAGAGTTTGTTTTATTCATATTACCTCTGAACAAACCTCCCTGATCCGGCTATCGATTATCATATTCATATTACCTCTGATATCGGTGGTCATCTCAACTTGGTACCCGTACTTAACTCTAAGTACGCCAGTGGTGTCGAGTCCACAAAAACTGCCATGTCCATATTACCTCTGAGCAGATGTATACCTCCATCCCCGATGGAGTCACGACTCAAGAGTTTGTCATGTTCATATTATCTCTGAACAAACCTCCCTGATCCGGCTATCGATTATCATGTTCATATTACCTCTGATATCGGTTGTCATCTCAACTAAGGACCCGTACTTACCTCTAAGTACACCAGTGGTGTTGGGTCCACAAAAACTGCTATGTCCATATTACCTCTGGCAGAGCTTGTCCTAAAACTTATTACTTACACTCTCGTGCGCAAAAAGTAATAAGTCCACAAAAGATTCCCCTGTGGAATGCCCGTAATGGAAAAATAAAGTGTTCATGTTCATATTACCTCTGAGCTATCCTCATCTTCCCAGCGAAGAAAGAGTCAGTCTCTATTTCCCTACAGAGTCGTATTTTTATTGCGTCTATATTACCTCTGTCAGGATTTGTTTCAAATCTATTACTTGCACTAATGTGCGCAAAAAGTAATGAGTCCACTAAAAATTCCCCAGCGGGATATGCTCAACAAATGGATACACAATGGGAATTTCGCTTCGAGCAGAGAGAACCTCCTACTGAAGATAAAGTTATCCAGATTGACGTTGGGGATGAACTTTCGCCAAAGTCGATATTTATCAGTAACAATCTTTCCGAAGAAGAAAGGGAAGAAGTCATTCAGCTGATAAAAGAATATATCGACGTCTTTGCATAGAATTATGAGGACATGCCAAGTCTTAATCCGAAGGTGGCTACTCATAAACTCAATATATTGCCCGATTCGAAGCCTGTGAAGCAGCACCAACGTCGGTTCCGCCCGGATATTATGGACGCCATTGAAGCTGAAATCAAGAAGTTGATAGCCTGCAGTTTCATCCGGGAAGAACAATATCCTGACTGGGTCGCCAATGTTGTCCCGGTCATGAAGAAAAATGGAAAAGTACGTGTCTGCATCGATTACTGAGATCTGAATGCAGCCTGCCCCAAGGATGAGTTTTCTCTTCCCATCACAGACGTCATAATTGACAATACATGCGGTTTTGAATGTATGTCTTTCATGGACGGATTTTTAGGATACAATCAAATCAAGATGCATCCTGAAGACGAGAACCATACTGCCTTCCGGACACCATTGGGGGTATATTGCTATACGGTCATGCCCATCGAATTGAAGAATGCCGGGGCTACGTACCAACGGGCTATGAGTAACATATTCCATGAGCATTTACGCAAAATAGTAGAGTGTTACATGGACGATGTAGCTGTCAAGAGTCGCCTCAAGGATAATCACATCCATGACTTGAAGACAGTATTCGAGTTGATGTGCCAATATCAACTCAAAATAAATCCTACAAAGTCCTTTCTGGGGGTATCTAGTGGCAAATTCCTAGGATTTGTCATTACCGCCAAAGGCATTCAAGTGGACCCTGATAAAGTCAAGGCCATCTTAGAAATGCGACCACCCCGTAATCTGAGAGAACTCAGGGGATTTCAAGGTCGTCTGGCTTATATCCGGAGATTCATATCTAACCTCTCTGGAAGATGTCAGCCCTTTTCTCGTCTCATGAAGAAAGGTGTATCCTTCATATGGGACGAAGCCTGTCAGCAAGCGTTTAATGATATCAAACGCTACCTAACTAACCCGCCAGTTTTGGTACCTTCCGTCATAGGAAGACCATTCTTGCTGTATGTTCGAGCGATGGATCATTCTCTGGGATCTCTTCTCGCACAAAAGAACGATATGGGTCATGAACAGGCTATCTACTACCTCAACAGGATGATGGTCGGAGCCGAACACCGGTACAATCCAGTGGAAAAAGAATGCTTGGCTCTGATGTTCGCTATCCAGAAAATTTGACACTATGTCACGGGCCAGACTATTCATATTATCTCCAGGATCAATCCTCTTCGGGTACTGATGAACAAGCCAAGTGTTCTTAATTCCCGACTCGCGACTTAGGCGATGTTATTAACACCGTATGACATGATGTACGTCCCTCAGAAGTCCATCAAAGGCCAAGCATTGGCTGATTTCCTAGCTGCTCATCCGATCCCAGAGGCCTCCAAACTATACGAGGACATTCCCGACGAAGTTAGAGAATGTAATTCCGCAATGGAAAGCGATGCATGGCAACTATTCTTTAATGGTACCTCCAGGACTGGTCCTAGGGGAAACGTGGTTTCAGGAGTAAGAATTATCCTGGTTACTCCTGATAAGCTTGTCATCTATCGGGCATATTCTCTTAGCGAGCCATGTTCCAATAATGTGGCAGAGTATAACGCTCTACTAATCGGGCTCCAAGTCGCTAAAAAATTGGACGTCGAATCTCTGGAAGCTTTCGGTGATTCTCTGCTAATCGTCAATCAAGTCAGAGGAATATATGAAGTCCGGAATCCAGACCTCATCCCCTATCACCGAGCAATGGTCGAGATAGCCATGACCTTCAAAAGATTCTTTCTAGAGCATGTACCTCGATCTCAGAATCTGGAAGCTGATGCTCTAGCCAGTCTAGCTGCAGATTTAGCTACTCCTATAAGAAGGCAGAATTCGATGATCCTTCTTAACAGAGATTTATTCTGTGTGAAAAATAACTTTCACATAGAACGCAGCTACGCGGTGAACACAAATCTTCCAAAGAGAGACTGGAGAAGCCCCTTTATAGATTTTGTGGCATACGAAATCTTGTCGGAGGACCCTAAAGAAGCAGTATCCGTCAAAAGACGATCATTACGCTTCTATTTTGAGGCATCTTCATAGTGTCTATATCGTCGGACCTACGATGGACTGCTATTGAGATGTCTCTCTGGAGATGAAGCACAGCGGATTATCCGTGAAGCTCACGATGGCGTATGCGGAGTGCATTAACCCAGTCCTAAGCTACAGGATCGCATCAGAAGAATGGGCTATTACTGGCCTACTATGATCACAGATGCAATAAAGTATACAAGAAAATGCAGAGCCTGTCAGGTCCATGCAGACTTTATACATCAACCTCCTGAATATCTACATCCTACGGTTGCGTCCTGGCCTTTCAAAACATGGGGTATAGATATCATTGGTATTATTTACCCATCTTTTTCCAGAGGTCACCGGTTCATACTGGCCATCATGGATTATTTCTCCAAATGGGCATAGGCGATCCCTCTTACTGAGGTGAAGGCATCTAATATGATCAGCTTCATCAAGCATCATGTCATTTATCGCTTTGGGATACCCCGGAGGATAATTCATGACAATGGGTCTCAATTCATCAGCCAAGCGTTTTATCGATTTTGCGATAAAAATTGGATACAAAATGTGGCCTCTACGGCATATAATCCTGCTGCTAATGGTTTGGCGGAGGCTTTCAACAAAACCATTATCAAGCTCTTAAAAAGTTTGTCTCTTCGAACAAGAGGGATTGGAATGAGAAGCTGGGAGAATGTCTCTGGGCATATCGCACAACGGTACGAGCACCGACAGGTTGCACCCCATTCTCATTAGTTTACGGGAGCGAAGCAGTTCTCTCCATCGAAGTCCAAATTTCGTCACTCAGGATAGCCGTGGCTAATGAGTTAACTCAAGAAAAGAATGTCCTATTAAGGCTTCAAGAGCTAGAAGGATTAGACGAGAAATGCCTCCAAGATCAACAGCGCATCACGTTCTACCAAACACGCATTTCCAGAGCTTTTAATCAAAAAGTAAAGGAAAGAGTGTTCAAAGTTGGCGAGCTAATTTTAGCTGTGAGAAGGCCGATGATTCTTACTCACAGGAGTAAGTATAAATTCCAGCCCAAATGGGAAGGCCCTTATGTGATCGAGACGACGTTCTCATACGGCGCTTACAGGTTAGCCAAGCCTAATGGAGACTTGTTGATGGCTCCTATCAATGGCAAATTCCTGAAAAGGTACTACGCTTAACCTCCTTTGCTCAAATGGAGTATGGTGAAGATCTCATTCTGACAATACTACTTCCAAAACGAAACTAGTTGGATCGTATTCTATCATGTCCATATAACCTCTGAATAGATACGTCCTGCTGGAACTTACCGAGAGTATATCACGTCCATATCACCTCTGATATCACTTTCACCCAAACCTGTCATTTATATTCCAAAATGATGGGTCCACAAAGTCAGATGAAAGCCTCTTTATTATTCCCAGAAAGAGCAAAAATGACATTGGAAAGCAAAAAAAAAAGTATATCATTTGGGGGGAGCGATTAGGTCGCGAATCTGCGGTGCCAGAGCAGCCATTCTCTCATCCCTGGAGTTCAGGACGTCGGCGCGAGCCCGTTTCAACCTTGCTGCATTATTGTTCAAAGTAGCCAGCTCGGATCGAGCATGTACAAAATCGGCGTGGATGACACCCACATGTGTCAGGTTTTGCTGAGCAGTCTCTATTCGATTCTTTAGCACATCTCGAGATGCCGACAAAGAGATAGCCTGCCCCTCCGCTTGAGCTAGTTCATCTCTCAATCTGCGGACCCTTGCTGTCACTTCCTCATATTCGACTTCACACTGAGTCAGCTGAGGAATGACATACTCCAGTTCGGCACGATCATGATCCATCTTCTGTTGCTGTTCCTGGACAAATTTGTCCAGAGCTTCTATTTGCCCAGCAAGCTCTATAGTCAGGGAGTCATACCAAGCTTGAACGAGACCGTCAATGCTGCCTCGAGATAGCTGCTGATATTCGTTAATGGGTTCCTCCAAACCATTAACTATCTGCTCCAGTGTGTCAGCTACCCCAGTGTCGTTAAAGCCTCTGATCGGCACTATCGCGAACTGGGAGGACCTCTTCAGAGACTCAAAGCTCAGATTCTTCTCCAACACCATTGATATTAATATTTTCAAAGTGGTGTAGAAGATACAGGTATACTGCTCAGTCAGCATAACTAGATCCGAATGAACGCTAGGAGTGGCTGCAATATTGGCGAACCTCCCTCCAGGAACGACCGCAGACGATGTTGCCACAGCCGTCGCCTCAACAGGTGGTACGACAAAAGAAGATGCGCCAATACCGGACGAAGTGACCGGTTTTCTCAAATGAGGCATTGTCGAAATAACAGGCTCATCCTCCTCTTGAGATATCGAAACCGTCTCGGGCGAGCCGGTACCCAAAAATATTTCCTCTTCGAGGCCGGGTACCTCTATGTCGACGCCAGGACCTGAGATAGTGCCAAAAGGCGCGTCGACACTGCCCTCCCCGTGGATGTCTTCCGCTGAAAAGAAGACAAAAGAAAGTTAATATCAACATGATGTTAATGTTCCTAAAAGAGAGGCGTAAAGACAATTTTTACCCATGGCCAATGGCATATATGTCGCGTCTGCAGCCAGTACAGGTAAATCATGTCTTAATGATGCTAGGCAAGCTGTCATACCTGGGGAAGGTGGTGTGTCAACCGATACTGGCAAATATTCTTTCAGGTCCTCGTCAAGTTCCAACCGAGGTTCATCGGCTGGAATCTCGCTGGACGCACCGACAGACACGGCAGGGGTTTCGCTCGATGCTGATCTGGATAAAGATATCCTTATTCGGCTCGGCCCCGAAGGCGATCTCGTTCCACTACCTGAAGCGGTAACAGCGACAGCAACCTCAAGCAGAAATTCGCCGCCACCGCCAGCCGGAACATTAGAGGTTCCCTCTATAAAAGGCGAGAAACCTCCAATCAAAGAATCATCCCCAACAGGGGAAAATGCAGGCTCACTTCTAGGAGCCTCATTGCCGGGAATCCTGAGAGGACGAGTAACCGTCTTCTTCTTCCTCTTGCGAGGGGAAGTCTCCTTAGAAACAGGAGCCCTTCGCTTACCAGAGATTACCAGAGGTCCTGCAGGCGGAGGTATTTTACCCCTCGGTACCGCCAACAGAGGCTCATCTGGATTCACGGAATCTTCACCCTCGTCAGAAGAGACCGAGGGGACTTCATCTCTTCCTGCAGACTTGGAGGAGGGAACCCTAAAACTTCCATGCATATCAAAATCGCGATGGAAGGTGTTGGTTGCCACATAGAACTGGGCATACGAGTGGAGGATGCGCAGCTCCGTGGAGAGTGAAATGACGGGCACGGTAAAAATTACTTCAGTGTAACTCATGATGAAGTATCGCCATCCTCTCGCTCCATCAATGAGTCCGCCCCTGGACCTGAAGCTGGTAACGGCATTGCCCACATGCAATTGGTCTTACCCATACTTCCTGGCAAACCGACTAGGCAGGTAGGGCTCCAAGAAGCAATGGTCTTCGCTTCTGTACAGTAAATGGGAAGGTCTAATACAGACCAACCAATTAGAAGCCTCAGAAGAAAGAACGGTCTTCCCGTCGCCAATATCCTGAAGTCTGATCCCCTGTTGATTAAGATATACAGAGGGGACAGTGCAGAAAAGCTTCCAACTGTGACTGAAATTCAGCACCCGCCGACAGTCTAAAACTGTAGTCACGTTCCAGGAAGATTTCTAGTAGTTCAGCAAGAAACTACCCCCCGAACTACTGCCAGAGCAGGGAGACATAACCCTAGGGTTATGGAGAATTAACCATCCCATCAAATACAGGTATGGTAATTCTACCCTGGGAAAGCTATCGCGCCGAGTTTTATCGGCAAGTAGCCCATCAGTAATGGCCCTCAGGCCAGCTTGTATGCGACACACCATGGCAGAGAGCAAGCCCAGTCTTGCCCCGAATACCAGACGTACTGCAGGCCATAGCGTGTTGCGGTGAATGCGGTCCGCGGATGCAATGTCGAGTACCACCAGTCGGCGCAGCCATATGGAGAGGAAGCCAGCCAGTTGAGCTTCCTTGGATAGAGGCCTACGGCAATGCCTCAAATAACTGTAGGCCTTAGTGCCTAAAGGATATTTCCCTATCCCTTCGTCGAGAATCTGATCTGGAGCCTCAGCGTCCTCCATAAGATCGTCGACTACCTGAGCACTAAGCAGGCCCAGAAGGTTCAAAGGCTGATCCTTGCTATCCAAGACTTTCTCCGGCTTAGCAGTTCTGGCCCGATGAAAGAAGAGGTAGGACGCCCATTTATTGGTATGAGCCAAATCTGAGGGCTCACCATAAAAAGTGGTGCAAGCAAGGTAGTGGCACATCAGCTCCTGGTACACTGCTATTACCCGAGGGTTTGAATCCTCCAGCTCCCGGTTCTTGGAACATACTCCTCATAAGGAGTATCCCCCATTGGCAGTCTCAAAATCTCTGCCATCTCATGGAGGGCCAATCCCAACTCCCCCAATGGAGTGGCGAAAGTCCCGGTGAGCGAGATATATCACTCCATCAGAGCCAAAAACAGGTTGGAGTTGAGAGGTAACCCAACACTGGTGGCATTCACAGCTGCGAACAGACCAATGCTCTCCAGCTCGGTCTGAAAATGCTTCAGGGCCCAGTCAGCTAAACGAGCCCATCGAAGATTTGTAGGGGTGATCCACCCACTTGTCCCAGGGTTCCCCTTAGGGTATACTCCTCCGTGCCCCATGAAATCATTACAAAAAGTCGGTAACTGGACCGACTGGAGCACCAAGCTGTCTTCACTCGGAACACTGCCCGGGTACAATCCCCTGAACGGCATCACATAGCCGGAAGGGCGTGTCATGCCCCGATCTCCCGCAGGCAAATCGGTCGTTCCCGCTAGGCGGGAATCACCCTCGCCAGCGCTCCCGCGGAACGATCGCTTAACCCATCCGGGCGTGATGCCGCACGAGCGTGATCCACGCCCGTGCAAGGCCATGGTTCATTGGCTGGCGGCAAGAGTTCTAAGCCACAGAGTCGCACAGATTGTCCGAGTGCAGCGGAGTCATGAACGCATAGGCGATCGATAACAGGTTCACTGAGTCGACAATAGTAGCGGAAGCATTGAAACACAAGTTGAAGTAAAGCAAGCTCTTTATTGATATAAACATGTGTTACAGGCGGCGTATAGCCGAGATTACAAGTCGCTCAAGCCTCTCTCTAAAACAGTAAAAGCGTGCCAAGTGGCTACAACTGTGGAATGATTGTACAGGCGATGTTCAGGCGACGCTCCAACATTATGTCTTATATATGTGCTTCAGTCCCGGACGCACTGTTGCAAGGCTTCAGAGGGAACTCCTGGCCTTAGCACGCACGAAGGAGGCGTCCGCACCGAACGAGGTTCTCCCACACCCTGCATACAAACTGGTGGATTATCAGTACATTGAATGCACTGGTGGGGAAGCTACTCGCCCGCTCGACAAATCCAAACAGGTAATACAGGTTTCGTGCACAACTATTAAGTTGTCTTTCTAGTTGCTTTAGGATCAGTTTCATGCAGATATTGAATAGCCTAACGTATCGGGCAGTGCACCGTGCGATGTTAGAGGAAACACGGCGAGACTTACCAACTTACCATCTCCTTCCCTGTCCAAGGCAAACATTGTTAATTTAAGCAGGGGCATGTATAAGCATTCAGGAGGCATAGCATTATGCAAACACGAGTATTTATTTCAAGATCGTTCAGGTGCTTAGTTGTTCTTGATGCTATACAATGCCTCACACGCGGATAGCCGCTAAGCGAGGATGATCTGTTTATCTTTCATTTACAAGCAAGCATGCAACAAGTTCAATACAAGGCGATCACTGGCGTATGCCATATGGACGGTATAGTCTAGACGAGATGGTTTGCAACAAAGAACAAGAGGCGCTGCAAGCCATTCCGACGAACAAGAGACTATTTAGTCTAGACGAGAATGCTTTGCAATAAAGTACAAGAGGCGCTGCAAGCCATTCCGCCGAACAAGAGACTAAGAACAATTGGTCTCGCCCGGACCAGGTCGATGCCAGTGCCCCAGCATCGCCCGCGAGACCGTTTCCCTGTGCACTGGTTGTCCATGATCGAACGGGGCCTTGGTTGGGGCAACAAGAGTACAAGACAAGAGTACAAGACAAGAGTACAAGACAAGAGGCAAGCTGTTGAGGCAACAATAGTACAAGACAAGATGCATTGCCTGTTTCGTTGTTCAGTGACTATCTTTTGCCTTGATGCAATTCTCCTGGGGCGGAGATTGCCTTGGTGACCTAGCGGTCCCGAATACTTGCAGGTTCGTTCAAGCACGGAACGACTACGTAGTAGTCTCCCAGGGGTTTGGATGAAAATACGGTAACAATCAAGCAGATAAGCATGCGTTCTAAGGAACATAATCAGCACGTTTGCTCGGGCCCGAAGGTAGTCCGAGAGATGAAATCGTTAAGGGACTTAGCATGCGAGGGTCTGAACATATAAGCAGTATTTTATTTCCATGTTCTAGCAAGCAATACAAGTTAGGATTATTCCCTTAGCTAGGTGCGTTGGATTTATTAGCATGCAGGGGGTGAATCACCTAGCGACTAGCATAAATATTCCAGATTTTATGTGTGCTGGCTAAGAAAAGACAAGTTCACCGTAGCCACCCACCTTAGCGATGATTCGCCTCGGTAGAGTGATACGTCTGAGCGAGCCTCTGAAAGACCAAGCCGGATTCCTTTAGGGACAAGTCTGGATATCCTTTGTTTCTTATTTGAGGCAAAGTAGGTCGGGACAGCTGCACGATTGCCGTTTGAGATGGCAGTCCGCTTGAGCGGAACGGGGTATTACAGGGCGGCTAACAAATGACCCCTGGTCATATCCTTTCTGATGAAATATCTTCCCCGGCCGGCCGTGAAGATCGGGAGTCAGCGTCCATGACATCCTCCTGGGATGTGTAGCAATGAAGAATACCGAGATGGGATAGTCTCTCAGCATCTTGGGCAGATACAGAACCAAGTCCCCGGCAGGGAAAACCCAGAGTTCTTTCTTGGGCTTCGTCTGGGACTGCTTGTCAATCATGTCCCCGAAGAGAAAAGCCGGCTTTATGTATTGGTCCCCGTCTATGTACATCAGGGGCTCTCCGTTGATCATGTTCAACAGCGTTCGCTCGCCTTGAGCCGATATCAGGATTCCTCTTCCTTCAGGATACTGGGGTCCAGAGATGGGAAATGTCACGTAGGACAAATCCTCCAGGTAGTTGGAATGAAGCATCCCGACAGCGAAACCCATCACCTCAGCCAGCAGAGACATATGCAAGTTAACTGTAAAGTGCAAGAAAAATATGTCAGTTCCTATACTAGACATTACAAATCTTGCAGCATATGCCAAAAAAATCAACAGTCTGTGCTTTACGCCAAGACTGTAAAAACTTGATCATTACGCTGGAATCCATTTCCTAGACGTAAAATTCAAGGTTGGCAGTATACAGTCTGTGTTTTACGCCAGACTGTTAAAGTTGAGTTATTATGCCAAAATTTCCATCCAGAAGCGTAACACTCAAATTTTATAGTATACGCCAAGTTTCGACAGTCTGTGCTTTTACGCCCGACTGCGAAAATATGGAGTTTTTACGCTGACGCATTAGAAATGTGGGCATAAAAGATGAAACGTCTCTGTGCATCATCTTCCTCGAAGAGACTATCTCAACAGAAGATGACCTAGCACGTTCACGTACAACATATGCGATGGATTTTCAGTCGTTCTTTTTCGTCCCAAAAGCTCTACCTTTAAGGCCGGGTGCTCTGCTCGTCGGTGGGACACTTCGTTCAGAATAAAGCTCGCCTTGCCCGACCGAAGTCGCTCTCGCTTGGGCAGAAGAGCGAGAAGAAGAATCAACCTTCTTTCCCTTAGAGGAGGAGAGTTGTTTCGGGGCCATTACTGAAAACTTTGAAGGCTCGGAGAAGAAACGAAGAAGAACTCGAACAGTCGAAGGCTTTCTTTCGCAGAAGACGGATGAAAAGTTTTTCTCTCAAAAACTTAGGGTATATATAGAGTTCGGATGGACTCCTCAAATCCTGAACCAAATCTGATATTTAATATTCGGTTATGATTCGGTACTACGTCAGCCTATTACTAAGGGAAGGCGGACAATCAGCGAATTCAAAAAGTTTTCGTGCAAAGCAGATTCGTGGTTTTACCCTAAGGAGCTTTCTATGCTCGACAGCTACAGATCTACGGTTTTATGCTCACAGGCTATAAGTCTATGGTTTTACGCCCGGATGCTTTCATGCTCGGTAGCTTTTACGCTCGAGAGGCTACAAACCTACGACTTCAAGCTCAGAAGCTACAAATCTATGATTTCACGCTCGGTGGCTTTTTACGCTCAGAGGCAACAGATTCACAACTTCACGCTCGGAAGATTTTCTTTTCAGAGGCTACAAATCTACAGTTTCTACGCCCGGATGCTCTCATGCTCAGTAGCTTTTACGCTAGAGAGGCTACGAACTTATGATTTTATGCTTATCTACATTACAGATCTATGACTTTCCGCATATCTGAGAATAAACAGGACAGAGTACGCGTATATCTGAACGATTCTCAAGGCGGTCAATTGAAGGGTTCACACAGAAGATACTCCTTCTTGACCTCAAAATATCCCAAGTACCCGAAGCATACAGAGTTCAACATTGAAAATGACTCTTCTTCTTGGATCGATTGGAAGTTCATCCAAAACCCAGTCTAAATATTTCATCTACAATTCAAGATGGCGACTCAGTTTGACAACCGTTTCTCGTCTTGTTCCAAGGGATTTTCGAGAAATCATTCTTGAAGATGATGGTCTGAACAAGAATTCTGTTTATCAGAAGTGACAGTTCAGAATTCTACGCAATTCCATATTCCTAAACAGCAGGACAGTTCGAATACTCGACTTAAATGCTAAAAGCGGCTTTCTGTGCATCCTTAGTTATGCGTAAAAGACAGGACGGGACCTAGTACTCTTTTTATCAGAGTCGGCGTAAAGTTACCAGATGTTCGAAGCTACACATATTCAGACTTCACAACAAAGTATATGGCAAAATAATCATATGCACAGAAGAAAGACGATTTTATTAAAAACATGATTATATATGAGGGGAATCCAATCTACAAAGGGTTTTTCTTCATTTTTTATGTTTACATATGAGGGAAATCCTGTCTACAAAGGATTTCCTCATCGTAGTCGGAAGGCCACCCCCAGAATCTGTTCTGCCAGGTTCTCGCTTTGGTGGAGATCTCCCTCCATCTTCTTCAGCAGTTAGTCGATTTTCGCGACCGATTAACAAAAAAATGATTAATGGCGGGAGGATACAAAACAGGGCCTACATAAATTACGCAGATTCCATGCTCCGTACGCCATGACAGATTGAGTTAAGGTATTTCACCCAACTCAATACTCGAGGACAGAGCTAGTTTGTCTGCTCTCGTCCACGAACGATAGGAGAAAATACAGCTTGCAAGCTGTGTGGTCAAATATAACCCTTCCTCTCTCCTGAAGAACCGCCATACAAAGTTGCTGATTATCCCGAGCAAAGGAGGCTATGATATCCTTCCATGATCTATCGTTGCAGAGGATATTTGCTCGAAGATGCCTTCTTTTTTGGCTCCTTACATGCTGGAAGAATATGGCCTTCTCCTTCCTCAAGCCGACTCGATGAACTACGGCGATCATCTCTGTGTGGTGAAGGAAATATGGGAAGAACAGGTTAACTCCTCAGCCTTTATATAGGCGAGAGAGAACCCACCGAATCCCAAACGGATCCCCGATAATCCGCCAGGAAGTCAGCCTTAAAGAACGTGTCAGACTTGACCGTTTCATGCTTCATTCAAAGCGTTTCAAATTACGAGGAATTTGAAAGCTTTGAAGGGGGTCTTGTAGAAGCATGAAAAATATGCTGGATAGCTGTACGCAGCATGTTAATAATGGGCAGTATAAAAAGATGACTTCAGAGCCATCGGCATGCAACAGAGCTTTTTTGCTGAGCACAACGTAAAATATAAGCTTAAGGACTATCCGCGTAATACAGTATGTCCAGGCTGCTTCGTCATTAAAAGGGTGCTACATCGCCTTTGTGGCGTAAAACTCATCCGCTTTCAATGCAGCATTGAAGTGTATGAGGAACGCTTCGTATTCCCTGAAATGAACCTGTCAAATCCTGTAGTGAACCTGACGTCTGGACTCCTGACAAAGAGTACTGCACGACTACCCAGACGACGGTTATAATGATGGCACGGCACAGCGACCCAGGCCATCGTTTAGTGTCATTTTCTTGGCGTAAACTACTTTCACGCATATAAGGGAATACGCTGCCTAGTTTTACATAGGCAGACGTGAGCTTCTTACGCTCCGCAGAAGACAAACAGGCTGCCACGTCAAAAGCTGCTCTTCGTACAGAGCTCGAGGTACGTCTCTGTATTTAATACGCAGAGTGATGACAGAACTTGAGGCACGTCTCTACATTTAATGCGCAGAGTGATGACAGAGCTCGAGGCACGCCTCTGCATTTAATATACAGAATGATGGCAAAATCTTCGAAATACACCTCTGTATTTAATACACAGAATAATGGCAGATCTTCGAGACACGCCTCTGAAATGCGCTGCCTAGTTTTACACAGGCAGACGTGAGCTTCTTACGCTCCGCAGAAGACAAACAGACGACCGCGTCATCAGTTGCTCTTTATACAGGTCTCGAGGCACATCTCTGTATTTAATGCGCAGAATGATGGCAGATCTTCGAGACACACCTCTGCATTTAATCCGCAGGATGGAAGCAGATCTCTGTATTTAATGCAAGAGATTTGATTATATCTCCAAAAGTCGTAATTTTGGCTAAAACGTCCACATCATCACTGTGGCACATTACGCCATCAGCCTATTCTCAGCTATGGAAGCACGCTGTACGCTATCTTCTTGGAATACGCCAACTCATGCCACATTTACATTGGCACGTATCAGGGCTATTTCGGTCCAGAATTCGCTCAAGGTCTCAGTCAGGGGAGGAGGATCAGCTATCTTCTACGCCCACTCGGCTTCTACGCCCACTCAGCTTCTATGCCCACTCGGCTTCTACGCCTAGTCGGCTTCTATGCCTATTTGGCTTCTATGCCATAGTGACAGTTATTGGCTTCTACGCCAACCTTTTCTACGCGAGGGATAACTACCTACGTGGCTTTTATGCCATGATCTTCGCAGCAGTTATACGCTTTGTCTCTTAAAGGGACACGCGTCACACGCTCATTCAAAATGTCATCTATACGCGGGCAACGGTTATTGTAACCATCGTGTAAAAGGGTGCTGTACTTTTCACTACTCGGTTTCTACGCCGACTGAGTGGTCACTGTCACTAAAACTCTATAAATAGAGACCTCTATTGACAGAGGTCCAAGGTCGAAAAACTGAAGGTTAGAACCAAGGTCGAAAATTGGTCGCAGATTTCAAGAGAGAAGAATCCAGAGCTCAGGCAAAGAGTAGTGATCGACGACTTTGGCATCGAGCATCCACTCTCTTCAGCAACCTTCGAAGCTGCTTTCTGTCTTCTACGGCACTTCTTCATCATTGTATGGTCCAAGAGACAAAGTGATCGACTGCAGATCAGACTCCTATAGAAATATTTACCCAGATTAAAAAATTGTACTTAACATCCTCGTATAGGATTAATTGTACTTCTTGTTTGTGAACCTAAGAGTGGGTTTCATATAAACCTCGTTTCCATTTCTTTCGTTTATTTATCAAACATATTCACCCATAAAAGAATTGAATGTTAATAGGGTGTTATGTCGATCTGATCTTGGAGGTAAATGCAATATTTGGGTAAGTCGCTTAGTTGGAGTAGTATCAGATGTGATGATCATTCAGAGAATAAAGATCATATGGAGATGGTGAATATGAGACATAGTGCGATTAAAGTCAGGTTAGAGTTTTGCTAGTTGAGCTCAGATAATGCAAGCAAGAATTCAAAAATAGTTGGATGTTATGGCCTTGCAGAATACTCATTGTGCTTGGACGCACAAGGACTTGAAGTGTGCGTGGTTTATGCTATAGCTAGAGAATAGATCGGGTCACAATGCGGATAGAATTGGGTTAGGTACAGAGATCATCATTAAAGAATCACGTATCTGAGAATAACGCGTATGTAAATGAGTTATGGGATAAACATTAGGATCGGTTCAATCGAGAGTGAGCGATGGATGCTTCTGACGTGAAGATATCGTTTAACTTGTCCAAATTAGCTATCGCTATGTTTGGCTGAAATACATATATTTTAGGGATGCCTTCAATATGTATATGATCCAAACTAAGTGATATATCAAATTTAAATTTAGATGCAAGAAGAATATGGGAATATGGAATTTGTGTGAGCATTGAACGCGAAGCAAAGAAGATGAGTCTGGACCAGTGAAGTATCAACTATAAGAGCAGTACTTGTGATATGGATGAGAGAATTGCAAGAAGAAATGGGTACTGGTTTGGTTCGAGGATGAACCTTATTTTAAGTGGTATATTATGTAATGTCCCATACCGCACGGTACATTACGCTGGGATTTTTGAATCGAAAAAGTATTGAGTAAGTTGGTTTTCATGTAAAAGTAATGTGCGGAGTTCAGTATGATCAGAGTATCGCCTCGCAATGGACTGAGGCATGGGCCATGCAGTTGTAAATCAGTGTGTTCGTTCAGAGCAGTACAGAAATAGCAAATTTGAGCGATAATGTCATCTTTCTTAGTCCGATCGGGTCAGATAATTTGAAGAGCACAGCCTGCTCGCATGGTCATACTAATTGAGTAGATCGTGCTTCGCATTATATAACGAATTCAAGCAATCGGCCGCATAGGCAAAGGCAGAGTGTTAGGAATATTTAGATAAGATAGGTAGGCTTTATCCCTTCTCCTCTACTCCTGCAAGCCTGTAAAAGGAATACACTTTATATCTTGAACACTTAGTCAGAACATTAAAAATATCACAGTGTGGCATACATACAGTATGCGTTGTTCGGATAAATAAAATTATGGCTTTGACTTGAACATTATTATTGGAACACTGGGAATACTTCATCGAGCAAGTGTGCATACGTGCACGATTATCAAATAGTAACGCCTCGTCAAGTGAAGCATGCAGTTGTGGTTCTAAACCATGAGACTGTGTTGATAAGGGTGTTACACCCATGGAACACTGTGTCAAGAAGTGGCATGATGCCTTATGGTATAATTTGAGAATAGTAATATTGTGTATAACAACCCGCACCTGGAAAATAGGCTTGAGTCATGGGTACATCTAGCCTACGTCGCTGCATCGACGATAGAACGCTATAAGGGTCCACAATATAATCTAACAAACTCACGCAATGATATACATATAACCTGTAAATGGTAACTCAACTCCATAAGGAGGACAAGATGAATATATATAGCATCAATACTCAATCACAAGGAACTAGAGGAAGATAATGGCACGATATCATAAAGAGAAGGACAATAACAAGTCAAAAAAATCCAAGTCTAGAATCTAGCAATAAACACAAACGGTTTCAAATATAAATACATGCCAATGTCTAAGCTGGAGATATATCTAGTACAATAAATAGATACTATCTAAGGTTCTGCTATAGCTAGGTGTGCCTCATCGACATCTGGTACCAGATCGTCCTGGCCTAAAGGTGCTACCTCAACTGGCTCTCCGTCTTGTAGGTCGTAATATGTAGGAACCAGTCCTCCAAATAGTCGTCTGAAAAAATATATCCAGTCAGGATTAGAACGAACTATAAAACTCTAAAAGAAGTTTCATATACATGTTAGAAGATATAATATAGCAATAGAAAAGAATTCAAGATGCACAAGTAAGTAGAAAATGGAAATGTAATTGAACTAGGCATATAAACACAAAGGATAACTAAAAAAGGTAAATACAGGCAACAAGGTATAAACTGCAAATAAGATAACTGTAAATAAGAGAACTGATGATACTACTAAATGTTTTAGAGTATAAGTTTATTAATTGATCGGTTTGGGTTACACACGAATATAATAAGGTAACTTAATTATACATGTCTTGTATAATTGGCATGCACAATAATACACTAAAGGGTTTGATCACATAATTGACTCCTACTCCCCCTTTTCGACTAATATTCATGGATCCAATCACGATATGTTATGCACATGAATATAATATGAGCACATGGAGAACACGAATATAGTGTGAGCACACGAGGCCCACGAATATGTACGAGCACAAGGAGCACACGATGTATACGATAAGATATAAGTACAAAGAACACAAGGAGCACACAATGTGCACGATAAGATACAAGTACAAGGAATGGCTGATGCAAATGTCAATAAATAATCTCTCCGGATTTGATCCATACAATACCAATCCGGGTAACATCGTGTCAGAATCAAGTAGTGCAGATCTAGAACATGTGATATATACACTATCAAGTATGAAAAACTAACAGAAAGATGTACTCGTCTGACGTCAAGAGCAAATGATATGAAACGGTGTCTGAATATATATATATATATATATATATATATATATATATATATATATATATATATATATATATATATATATATATATATATATCATGTCATTTGGTGTGTTTGAAAGAGAAACAATTTTAACAAATTTAGGTCACACTAGTTTACACTCGTCAAAATTAAGTTTACCTAGGTTTCTAGGTCCATTACAAGTCTATACTAATTATATAGGTGCCAAGTATCAACTAGATATACCTTATAGGCTTATAGGTAGTAATTTATATACCTTACCTATATCTAGTACCAATACCCTCATCTTAGATACTTAGTCTAGATACCCATTATCGATACCTCGCTAATATCTTGATACCTTATCAATACCTCGTGGTATAACTCATACCTTAACCTATCTATATCTTATATCTTAGTTATCCAAACCTAGCTAAGGTATCACAATTATCTTAATCATGGGGCAATACCCAATAGATATAACTATACTAATATACAATACCAACCTTGATATATATATATATATATATATATATATATATATATATATATATATATATATATATATATATATATATACACAATACTGAACTAGATACTCAAACTCACCCAACACTAAGATACCCTTTGGTGTCATGCCTCCAACTAGTATCTTTACCTCAACACACTAACCATACACTTGCATGTATGAGTGACAATAAAAACTCAACTTATACTACTGTTTTTGTGGCATCTCCTAATGCCAATCTATATCACATCTACTTGAAACCCAATTTTCCCTAATTACTGGTACTTGAAGCAAGTATCAAAAGTCCTTAGTGACTCTCCCTTGCACCAGTGTGCATTACCCGAGCCTATTCCCCCATATCAGACTTGAACATCCCTCACTTCGAACTCTCGAGTTTAGGGATACACCCACTCGATCACCAAGTTGTTGTCAAAGCAACTATGTTGCTGCCACTATTGTTTATACTTAGAGCAACTCAAGTAGCTGCTGCTATTGCTGATGTGTGGCAACTTGAAGTTGTTGCTGTACTGATTCTTCATAACCCGACCCCCCCTATTTCTGATACTGCTTCTGTGTGCACCTTAATAGCAATGCACTTAGTGCATGTTGCTACTGTGTCAAACTCATAAAACCTGATTTCCCCCTCACATATCTGATGTTGCTGATATAATAGAAACAGTGCAAATAATGCACTGCTTCACTGGACATCTTATTTACCTTAATTCCTAAATCATTACTGATATCACCCAGTCCTTACCCATCACTGCCTAGAACCTGACTCCCCATACTTGTTGTTATGGTTGTTGTTAAGCAATAGGACAGTGCACACAGTGCATAGCTTTACTGAACACCCCTCTCCCATCACATTTAGTCTCAATACCAACTTTCCTTTTCATTTATCACACACTTACTCTACCTCATTCCCCACAGTCACCTACACATGCTCACACTTGTATACAGTGCACACACAACTGAACATATCACAACCCACAAACAAGCAAATATATATATATATACATATATATATATATATATACATATATATATATATATATATATACATATATATATATATATATACATATATATATATATATTATACCA
The DNA here is from genome assembly GCA_036927795.1 of Iris macrosiphon. Lineage (NCBI taxonomy): Eukaryota > Viridiplantae > Streptophyta > Magnoliopsida > Asparagales > Iridaceae > Iris > Iris macrosiphon. Next base: position 46,630,458 of record JAYESA010000005.1, on the reverse strand, counting down.
ATCTAACACTTAATGTGAATGCACACACACACTCGCAACCCAAAGGCAAACCACCAAACACTTGGTGAGCAACAACAATTATCACACAAGTTTTCATGATACGCTTGTGATACTTGCTCTCCACCTAGATACCACCACTCCTAACACTTAGAAAACATCAAAAATAACAAATATAATATGAAATAATGAGGAATGACCCAATAGGTATTCCATCAAACACTTGGTATGCCATCTCAGAGTTTTTTCTAAATGAACACAAAACTCAATGTAGCATTCTCCATAGGCCTCCTATGCACCTAGTTCTTCTTCCTATGAGTAGTCATAAGCCAAGGAAGGGTTCTATGGGTATATTACATCATTTTAGAATTAAAATGATAAGGGAAAATATAATTTTACCTATTGGGAGATGGATTCCAAATGTGGCTCCTTCAAATGCACAAGAATGAGAAATGAACACCAACTCCTAGCAAGACTCATCTTTCTCTAGCCTCTTGCAATCTTCAAGCTTCTAACTATCCTTGGTGATAAAAATGAGAGGGATTAGGATTTTTTTTTGGGAAAATTTGGTGGAGGGAATGAAGGGATTTTGAGAAAGAAATAAATGAGGGAGGAATAAATGAAGTGATGGGGATTAATCAGGCTCTCCCATTTATATGCTAGGGCCAGCCACTTCTAAGGTTAGGATTATTTGTTCACAATATCTAAAATTCTCTCCAAGTTGCCTTGAAGAGTTATTTAGTAAAAGGAGTTTAACTAAGAAGGGTTTTAATATTAAATAAAGGGATTATTGATCATTCTCTCTAATTCAATTAGTCAACCATGACTAAACTAATTGGTTATATTAATGGCCATGATAAATCTAGTTGGGTTCACTTAGGTCCATTAATAATTAGTCTAACTTAGGGTCTAACATACAAACATTATCTATATTAAATATTTATATATAGACTCTATACCAATTATTATGAAATAAAGATATATCAATAATAAATAACACAAAATGACAAAAATATTCCTATCCTGAAAAGTGATGGTTAATCCTTTCCTCCTTAAGAAAATTTTGTCCTCAAAATTTAAGAAAGAACTAGCACTACACAAGCAAAAAAATAAAATACCTCACGGTTCGAATAGATGTGGGTACCGCTCAAGCATCTCGGCTTCCCTCTCCCAGGTAGACTCTTCCGGACAGTGATGCCTCCACGCGACGTGTAGTAAGGGAATCTTCTGGTTTACAGCACCTTCTTCCTACAATCCAAAATCTGCACTGGCTTCTCTGGATAACTAAGAGTCGGACCCACCTCGATCTCTAAGTGATTTAATATGCGACTAGGATCTGCCACGTATTGTCTCAGATGCGACATGTGAAATACGTCATGTACACCCTCTAGTGCAGGCGGCAAGTCTAGTTTGTCGGCCACTATACCGACCCTCGCAAGAACACCCAAGGGTCCGATGTACCGTGGACTAAGCTTCTCGCCTCCACTAAATTAAATCGTGCCCCGTGTCGGAAAAATCTTCAAGAATATCAGATTGCTAACCTAGAACAAATACAACCTTAATACTCAATCTACAACAAAGAAATCACAAGCAATTCAAAAAAAACCTATACCTCAAACTCCAAATGTCTCTAGTAGCTGTTGGCTCAATGCGATGTCTGTCCTGCGCTACCTAAAGTCTATCTCTAATGAGCTTCACCTTCTTAGCTGCAACAAAAACATCTCTAGTCCCAATAAGTCTCTCTCACCAACATTATCCCAAGAAAACGGAGTATGATATCTCCGTCCATACAAGGTCTCAAATGGCCTGGTAACTATTATAAGAAAACTCTACCAGGTGGAGATCATCCTCCCAAGAACCTCTGAAGTCCAGAACACAAGTGTGTAGCATATCCTCGAGAGTCTGAATAGTCCTCTTTGATTGTTCGTCCGTCTGGGGTGATATGCGGTACTGAACTTGAGCTGGGTTTCCAAGCTAGCCTGCAAACTCCTCCAGAAGTGGGATGTGAAGCGACTATCCCAATCGGAGACTATGCTCACAAGGACCCCGTATAATCTGATAATATGTCGCACATACATCTCCGCCAGCTTTTCAGTAGACGTACCCACTTTAAATGGCAAAAAGTAGGCCTATTTGGTCAACATGTCTACGATGACCCAAATCGCGTCTTTCCCTCCTGGAGATCGCAGAAGCCCCAAAACAGAATCCATGGTAACATTCTCCCACTTTTACTCTAGAATGGGTAAGGGCTGAAGTAAACCGCCTGGCCTCTGCCTCTCTGCTTTAACCTGCTAGCACACTAAGCATCTGGATACGAAGCGCACCACCTTCCGCTTCATACCATACCACCACACATCCTCCTTCAGATCCATTTACATCTTGTTGGCACCTGGACGCATAGAGTACTGAGAGCGATGCGCCTCCTGTAGAACCTTCTCGCGCATCTCTCCACTCGGCATACACAATCTAGTAAAATGCCGTAAAGAACCATCCTTAGCAATGGTGAAGTAATCCAATAACACGGCCTAAACTTGTGCCCTGATGCTCCTCAAAGTTATATCACTTGATCATATCCATCAGCTCTGACTGTATCCATAATCCCCACATCTGTATCTCGATACCAGAAACTATCACTTTACTACCCAAGCTCTCAATATCGGCCAACAAATATCTGTCTGATGTTAAGAACATTGCCACCGGATACCTACTCAAGGCATCGACGACTACGTTGGCCTTCCCTAGATGGTACTGCAATGATATGTCAAAGTCTTTCACCAACTCCAACCACCGTCGTTGTCCCATGTTCAGCTCTTTATGTGTGAATACTTACTTCAAGCTCTTGTGGTTTATGAAGATCTCCACACGTGTCACAATCCACACCCGATGTAAGGGCATGAGTACGTGGGTACGTCCAGCCTATGCTGCAGCATCGGTGGTAGAACACTGTCTAGGTCAACAATATTATCTACACATCTCTCACATAATATATAAGGTACGTGTCATGCTATATCAACTCCAAATGGAGGACAATATAAGAATATGATAATCAGTACTCAATCACAATATAAAACTACAGGAAGATATGGCACGATATGGAATAGAAAAAAGAAATAAAGAGTTATAATACATCAAAAGTCCAAGTCCAATAGCCTAATATTAACACAATGGTCTCATATATAATATACATGCCAAAATATCTAAAATAAGACGAATACAATATCATAAAGATAGTAGCTAAGTCTCCTCAACAACTGGCTCTAGCTCAAAATGCTCTATGGTGCTATCTTAACTGGCACGCCATCCTATGGTCCATAATATGTGGGACACATCTGCTCTAACAAATTACCTAAAAAATATATCCATTCAAGATTGGAGCGAAGTACAAAACTCTGAAAGCAGTTCCAAATACATGGCAGAGAATTTATAACAAGTAATAGGAAAGAATACAAGATGTACAAGTAACTAGAAAATAGAAATATAACTATAATAAGAAGGTAATATATAATAGAAGATAAATATAGGCAATATGGAATAAATTACAAGCAGGAGAAACAAGAATACTAATTAAGTGCCTTAGAGTACAAGTTCGTTATGTGATCGGTTTAGGTTGAACACGAATACACTAAGGTAACTCGATTATACGTGATGTGTATAATCGACATAAACACGAATACACTATTGTCTTGATCACATAACCAACTTCTACTCTCCCATCCCAACCAATACTTATGGATCCGATCATGACACGTTACGTACACGAATAATATAAGTACACGGAGAACACGAATGAACATGAGCACTAGGAATACCCAATGCACACAATAAAGTACATATGGAAGGAGTATCCGGAGTACACAATAAGGGATAATATCTTCTGACATGATCCATGTAGTACCAGTCTGTGTAACCATTTGTTAGAATCAAGTATACAGTTCTAGAACATGTGATATATACACTATCATGAATTAAAAACTAACAGAGAGACGTACTCGCCTGTGGTCCTGAGCAATATAACTCGGTGTTTGAGCTGGTGTCACACAGACCTATACATGAAATACCATGTCAATTGGGTGTAATAAATAATAAATAAGTTAAAATGCACTAAGGTATGATTTCTAGGCCATTTTTAGGTTATATTAGTCAAACTAGGTGTTTACCTTGATTTTAGGTCCATACCTAAGTTTTTAGGTTGATTACATAGGTTTATAACTAAGGTAACTAGTCCATATTAGCATTATCTAGCTAAGACTAGCCAATACTAGTAATACTAGCTAGTAGCACTAACATATCTATATACTAGATAATAGGATACTCTATGTATCCATATACACTATAACTTATATATACTACTATATATAGTATCTTAATATACTCTATAACTTGTATATATACATATGATACTTATCAATAGCTTAACTCTTACTTTGCTCAACCTTGATACCCAACCATTCCAAATCATTAGCTAGATACCTTGATATTCTAACTATACAATTGCACCATACTCTAGGACACAATATCCTAACACCAACTAGTACTCTAACAACCCAACTTACCTCACTGTTACCAACAATCCCATTGATAACTTCATTATCAGTCACCCCTAAGTAGGATACCTCGATACATTACCTACCTATACACACATGAGGCCTAGTGAGTACATGAATACTGACACTCTCCAAGACTCCAACTGATACTCACTACTGGTACCTAATACCCCATTGATACCTAAATCTAAATGTAACTGATACTAAGTATCAGTTCTGAAGTTGTGGGCAACGGTCACAACCAACTGCTCAAGTCTTCACCTCCCTTCCAATCTATACAACCGAGTTATTTTTGTTCTACTATTAATTGTTATTGTTGTGCCTATCATGGCCATTGCTGCTATGATTTAACATCAGTGCACAATAGTGCTCTGATGCACTATTATGATCTACCTATCAACCCCCCTTAGTACTGCTGCTAAATGCAGTTCACTGCACTGTTATGATACTTATGTTCACACCTAATCACTGGGTTAACCCCACCTTAAGCTCTGATACTCACCCAACCTTACTCATATTAGTGCAACACTAGTATCAAACCTGGCTCCCATAGTGTGCAAACACTGCACACTCCTGTTGTTGTGCTACTGTTTATGTTATGCTACATGACAGTGCACAGACAAGTGCATTGTCCTCCTCACATTGGTGCCCTTCAACCCAACACACAAGTCTCCAAGTATCCCCTTTACCCGAGCCCATCATCTCTTAAAATGTAGTCACCTAACAGTGAACCGCCACTGTGGTTGTATCAAACCTCACTCACTCATCTCTTAAATATAGTCACCTAGCAGTGAACCGCCACTGTGGTTGTATAAAACCTCACTCACACATAGGTGTGCAGACAAGCACACGCACAGACACAACTCTATTAACAACACACACACACAAATATGTGTGTGTGTGTGTATGTGTGTGTGTGTGTGTGTGTGTGTGTACACTCACATATATACATGTACATGTATATATATATATTTACAAATTTGAATATCTATACTAATACATACTACGAGGCATTACACCAAATACTTGTAGTGCACAAGGGTGATACACTATGATACGCTAACAATACGCTCTCCAAACTTCACCAAAATCTACCTAAAGCCTACAAACATATCATTATGATAATTAAAACTAAATTAAAGCAATAAGTAGCTAATCTAAGTGTCATGACAAAATGTGGCATGTGTATCACAAGTGTCAAAGAGAAAAGGCCATCATCACCCTGTATCATAAAGTATTATGATACGGCCTACTCGTATCCAATTTTGGACATGTAGATAATCTCATACACTCGATCTAAGTCTAATTAGATCTAATTGACCTAATGACAAATATTTGATTCACCAATTTTGGAATTCTCCCAAATTGGGCACAAATCTCCATGTAAAAATTATAATAGGGGTCCTACGAACCTAGTTCTTGTTCCTATTGGTAGCCCTAAGCCAGGAAAGGTTTTCTAATAGTCAAATTCATGAATTAGAGTCTAAATTATAGGAAAAATTAGAATTTTATCTATTACGAGATAGATTCCCAATGAATTGCTCAAATAGAGTCAATTAGGAAATAAGCTCCTAGCCAACTCCTCCTTCTCCAAGTGCTCCTTGCAATCCAAGATCCAATGCTCCTTAGATGATGTAAATGAAAGAGAATGAGAGTGGATTAGGGTAAATTTTGTGGAGGGGTGAAGGAATTGGGGAAAAACACAATTGGGGATCTATAATTGGAATAAAAATGAAAAGGAGAGAGAGAGAACCCCCTCTTATAGTGGTCGGTCTCTTGCCCCTCTCCCAAGCAACCTTGCAAAGTCCAAAATTCCCCCACTAGTTGGTTATAAGGAATTAATTAGGAGGGATACATTAGTAAGCATCTAATTCTAATAAAAATCAATCTAATCTCCTTAATTAACAAAAGAGAATGAGTCTAATGGGCCTAACCCAATGTTGGGCTCAATGTGTCAAGACAAGTTCTAATTTGGTCCACTATGACAAGTCAAATAATTAGGCTAGCCCACTAACTAATAAATAAATAGCACAACAAATAATAAATTATTTGTAGCATAATATTTAAATATTTAATTACTAAATAAAAAATATGCTAAATGATAAAATATCCTCATCTAGAAATATGGTATTGACAACACGCTCTCCGTACAGATAGTGTTTCCAGAGTTTAGAGCAAAAATGACTGCTTCCAACTCCAGATTGTGGGTACGGTAGTTTTTCTCATGAGGACATAATTGCTTGGATGCATAGGTAATCACCTTCCCATTCTGCTGCAGAACACAACCCAAACCCTTTCCTGAAGCATCACTATAAATAGTAAATCCACCTAACCCCGATGGCAACTTTAATACTGGAGTTGTCGTCAATCTCTTCTTTAGCTCATCAAAAGTGGCCTGACACTCCTCTGACCACACAAACTCTACGTCCTTCCTGGTCGGCCTAGTCATCGGCTCTACAATCCTGAAAAAGTCATGTACAAACTTCATGTAGTATCATGCCAGACCCAGAAAGCTCCTGATTTCTGCCACTAAAATTGGAGTAGCCCATGAATCTACTGCTGAAATCTTTTTTGGGTCAACTGAGATCCCATCTCCTGTCACCACATGACCAAGGAATTTAACCTTGTCCAGGAAGAACTTATACTTTGAAAGCTTTTCATAAAGGTTCTCCTTCCTGAATGTCTCCAAAACTATCCTCGGGTGCTCATCGTGCTCATCTGGAGTCTTCGAATACACAAGGATATCATCGATGAACACCACCATAAACTTATCAAGGTACTGGTGGAATACCTTGTTCATCAGGTTCATGAATACCGTTAGGGAATTACTCAACCCAAACGGCATCGCCATGAACTCAAATTGGCCATACCTAGTTCGAAAAGCTGTCTTCGGAATATCCTCCTTCTTCACTTTTACCTATTGGTAGACTAACCTCAAGTCTATCCTCGAGAATACCTTCGCTCATCTCAATTGATCGAAGAGATCATCTATCCTCGGCAGCAGATATTTGTTCTTGATAGTGAGATTTTTTAGAGCTCTGTAGTCGATACACATGCGTACCGACCCATCCTTCTTTGGTATAAATAATACCGGAATACCCCATAGTGATAAAATGGATCTGATGAAGCCCTTGTCCTGTAATTCGTCCACCTGCTTCTTCAACTCTGCCAGCTCGTTGTTGTTGACCCTATAGACGTGTTGTGATATCACCTTTGTGCCTAACACCAAGTCTATAAAGAACTCAACATCTCTGTCTGGTGGCAACCCCAACAACTCCTCTGTAAAAATATCCAAGAACTCCGTAATCAAAGGATGTGGCAACTCCTTCTCTTCTAACAAAGCTCCACTGATGACACCCTCGCTCTGCTCTACTGCACCTCTGTCAATCTTGAACTCTGGCTCTCCCGGCAGTCGAATCAAAACTCTACCTCCACGAAAATCTATACTAGCATGGTGCCTACTCAACCAATCCATCCCGAGTAAAATATCGTAGCTCGGAAGTAGCATTATGAGTAGACACACGCTTAGCTCTCGGCCTTCCAGTGTAACTCTTCAATACTTGCAAACATCACTGACCAGAATGATGCTACCCCCAGTTATGATCTTGCGAGTCCTAACCAAAGGTTCAGCCACTAAATGGCACTTAAGAGCAAAAGACACAGATACAAAACTATGGGAAGCACTAAAATCAAATAAAGCTAATGCTAGAATAGAATCTAGAAGAACTGAACTACGATGACATCTTCGACTGGCTCTGCCTCCACAACCTTCATGGCGAATGCTCACCTATTTGGTGCTCCCTTCTACTGCTGGTGTTACGTGAACCATTATTGCTAGTTGAGAGTGGAGGTCCCATATGTTGTGCTGCATATGCTGCTGGTGCTCTAACTGGTGCTTTCTAAGCAGGAGCTCCAACCTGACCTGGACGAGATGGTGCCAAAAGACAGCCTCTCAACTGGTGTCCCGCTGCACCAGAAAACAAACACACTCCCAACCTCTTCCTGTAGAAAACTCATCTGTGTCCTGGCTTTTTGAAGAAAGGACAGATAAGAGCCTATAGATGATGCCTCTGGGGCTGCTGATGTGTCTGTTGGAATGGCGTCCTAAATGGCGCTAGAAACTGCTGACGATGAGGCTAGAAGGCCCTCTTCTACTGGAACTAGGGTCATTTGGCTGGACCCGCACTGCTACTAGCTCCTCCCTAATACATCCCTCATCCTCTTGGACCTGAGATCCAAGTCATCCTCTGCCCTCTGGACATCCGTCAACATCTCATCGAATGTCGTAGTACGATGACCCCTGGTGTGCTATTTGACCTCTCTGAACTAACCCTTTCGAAACTTTCTCGCTCTCACTAGGGGGTTCTGCCCCTCCATAGATCTGCCCAATCGATAAAACTCGACGGCGTACTCATCCACCGACATACTCCCCTGGGCAATGTCCTGTAACTGGCTCTCTAGGGCACTCAGATCCACATCTAAAAAAAACTTTTTCTTGAAAAGATGTTTGAAAGCTTTTTATGTAAAACCAGGTATCGCAATCCCCGGATCTGTATGGTACCATGTGAAGGCTATGTCGAACATCTGGCTACCGGCCGTCTTAACCTATAAACTCTCCGGGATCTGCGCCAACCGCAATATCCACTCGATGTCCTCTATCCAGTCATTTGCATATAGTATTCCCTACGTGTCCTTGAAATCCTTGGACATCATCCTCTTGAAATCAATATTAGTACCTGGTCTCGGTTACTGTGGAGCGGGATAAGGCAGAACAGACTACGGCTGAACAAGCGCTACCTTCTCCACGGAAGCTAGCGCTAACTGTTGGGCATTTTCGATGCCCTGGCGTAGAATACCGCATGCCTCTCCTGCGCTACCATCCTCTCCCGGAATATGGCAAACATCTGTGCCCCGTCAGCTGGCACGGGTGGTGGGGGTAGAAGACCCTCCGATGCTGCTGGAGCATCCCTCTGAAATACTGGAGGAGAAGGAGGATGACCCTCCGCAACGGCTGGAATAGCCCTCTGAACAGGTGGGGGAGGAGGACCCCAGAAAATAGCTGAGGCCCCCACCTGAACTAGTGAGGCACCCCTATGAACTGGAGGAGGTGGGACAGCATCAACTGCTACCCGAACTGGGGGTCGAGAAGTTGTCGACCTCTCTAAAACTGCGCACGAACGCTGTGACCTGGTCTTCAGCGGCATCCTGAAGATAACTCAAAACAAAGGAATCAATAAGCACAAGATACAATATCTTCAAAGAAGGACAACAATATTCAAGAAAGCAATATTTAGAATGAATAAGAATTAGCAAAAATTCAATAGATTGGATATTTTACTAGTTGTGATTGAGTATTCTCTCATCCTATATCCTAAGTCATATATCATATAGCAGGCTTGTAGTAGTACTCCAAGTTTGAGTACTACTATGATCTCGCACTAGTTACAACCTCGACCTGTATAGGCCACCAATAAAAATGTGTCATAACCCCCACCCAGAAAATGGGCATGAGTCAGGGGTACGTCCAGCCTACGCCGCATCATCGGCGGTAGAAAGCTATAAAGGTCCACAATATAATCTAACAAACTTATGCAATAATATACATATAACCAGTCAATGGTAACTCAACTCCATAAGGAGGACAAGATTAAAAAATATAGTGCCAATACTCAATCACAAGAAATTAGAGCAGATAATGGCACGATATCATAAAGAGAAGGGAAATAACAAGTTATAACGATATTCAAGTCTAGAATCTAGCAATAAACACAAACGGTCTCAAATATAAATAGCATGCCAATGTCTAAGCTGGAGACATATCAAGTACAAAAAATATATACTAGCTAAGGGTCTGTTATAGCTAGGTGTGCCTCCTCGATATCTGGTACCAGATCGTCCTGGACTAAAGATGCTACCTCAACTGGCTCTCTGTCCTGCGGACCGTAGTATATAGGACACCAGTCCTCTAAATAGTCGTCTTAAAAAATATACCCAGTCAAGATTGGAGCAAAGTACAAACCTCTGAAAGCAGTTTTATATACATGTTAGAGGATATAATACCGCAATAGAAAAGAATAAAAGATACACAAGTAAGTAGGAAATAGAAATACAACTGAACTAGGCATATAAACACGAAGGATAACTGAAAAAAGTAAATACAGGCAAGAAGGTATAAACTAGAAATAAGATAACTGTAAATAAGAGAACTGATGATACTACTAAGTGCTTTAGAGTACAAGTTTATTATATGATCGGTTTGGGTTACACACGAATATACTAAGGTAACTCAATTATATATGTCTTGTATAATTGGCATGCACACGAATACACGAAAGAGTTTGATCACATAATCGTCTCCTACTCCCCCCTCTACGACTCATGGATCCAATCATGATATATTACGCACATGAATATAATATGAACACATTGAGCACACGAATATAGTGTAAGCACACGGGGCCTATGAATAGGTACGAGCATAAGGAGCACACGATGTACACGATAAGATATAAGTACAAAGAATGCCCGATGTATATGTCAATAAATAATATCTAATGATTTGACCCATACAATACCAGCCCGTGTAATATCGTGTCAGAATCAAGTATTGCAGATTTAGAACCTGTGATATATACACTATCAAGTACTGAAAACTAATAGAGAGATTTACTTGCCTGAGGTCCTGAGCAAATGATACAAAACGGTGCCTGAACTGGTGTCACACGGACCTATATATAAATATTATGTCATTTGATGTGTTGGAAAGAGAAACAAGCTTAATTAAGTAAAAAGGTGATTTCTTGGTCAAATTTAGGTTACACAAGTCAACACTCATCAAAATTAAGTTTACCTACGTTTCTAGGTTCATTACAAGGCTATACTAGTTATATAGGTGCCAAGTATCAACTAGATATACCTTACAGGCTTATAAGTAGTAATATATATACCTTACCTATATCTAGTACTAATACCCTAATCTTAGTCTAGATACCCATTATCAATACCTCGTTAATATCTTGATACCTTATCAATACCTCGTAGTATAACTCATACCTTAACCTATCTATATCTGATATCTTAGTTATCCAAACCTAGCTAAGGTATCACAATTATCTTAATCATAGGGCAATACCCTATAGATATAACTATACTAATATACTACACCAACCTTGGTATTCTATATATATATCATATATATATAGTTTCATAATATCTTGTCTAATACACAATACTGAACTAGATACTCAAACTCACCCAACACTAAGATGCATCATGGTATCATGCCTCCAACTAGTATCTTTACCTCAACACATTAACCATACACTTGCATGTATGAGTGAATAAAAACTCAACTGATACTACTGTTGCTATGCCATCTCCTAATGCTAGCCTATATCACATATACTTGAAACCCGATTTTCTCCAATTACTGATACTTGGATCAAGTATCGCAAGTCCTCAGTGACTCTCCCTTACACATGTGTACATTACCTGAGCCTATTCCCCCAAATCAGACTTGAACACCCCTCACTTCTAACTCTCGAGTATAGGGATACACCCACTCGATCACCAAGTTGTTGTCAAAGCAACTATGTTGCTGCCACTGTTGTTAATACCTAGAGCAAGTCAAGTTGCTGCTGTTATTGCTGATGTGTGGCAACTTAAAGTTGTTACTGTTATTGATGCTTTATAACCCGACCCTACTATTTCTGATACATTGTTGTTGTGTGCACCTTAATAGCAATGCACTTAGTGTCTGCTGCTACTGTGTCGAACTCATAAAACCTAATTTTTTCCCTCGCATATATGTTATTGTTGATATAATAGAAACAATGCACAGTGCACTGCTTCACTGGACATCTCACTTACCTTAATTCCTATATCACTACTGATATCACCCATTCCTTAATCGTTACTTCCTAGAACCCGATTCCCCATACTTGTTGTTATGGCTGTTGTTAAGCAATCAGACAGTGCACACAGTGTATTGCTTCACTGAACACCCCTCTCCCATCACATTCAATCTCAATACCAAACTCCCCTTTCATTCATCACACACTTACTCTACCTCATTTCCCACAGTCACCTACACATGCTCAACTTGTACACAATGCACACACAACTGAATACATCATAACCCACACACAAGCAAAAATATATATATACACAACTATATATATATATATATATATATATATATATATATATGTATATATATATATATATATATATATATATATATATACATTTTATACCAATCTAACACTTAATGTGAATGCACACACACACTCAAAACTCATAGGCAAACCACCAAACACTTAGTGAGCAACAACAAGTATCACACAAGCTTTCATGATACGCTTGTGATACTTGCTCTCCACCTAGATACCACCACTCCTAACACTTAGAGCATATCCAAAATACCAAATACAATATGAAATAATGAGGAATGACCCACTAGGCATTCCATCAAACACTTCGTGTACCATCTCAGAGTTTTTTCTAAATGAACACAAAACTTAATGTAGCTTTCTCCATAGGCCTCCTATGTACCTAGTTCTTCTTCCTATGGGTAGTCCTAAGCTAATGAAGGGTTCCTATAGGTATATTATACCATTCTAGAATTGAAATAACAAAAAAAATAGGATTTTATATATTGGGAGATAGATTCTCAATGTGGCTCCTTCAAATGGCACAAGAATGAGAAATGAACACCAACTCCTAGCATGACTCCTCTTCCTCTAGCCTCTTGCAATCTTCAAGCTTCTAACCCTCCTTGGTGATGAAAATGAGAGGGATTGGGATTGATTTGGAGGAATTTGGTGGAGGGAATGAAGGGATTTTGAGGAAGAAATAAATGAGGGAGGAATAAATAAAGTGATGGAGATTAATGAGGCTCTTCCCTCTATATGCTAGGGCCGGCCACTTCTAGGGTTAGGGTTAGTTGTTCAAAATATATAAAATGTCCTCCAAGTTGTCATGAAAAGTTATTTAGTAAACGGAGTTTAACTAAGAAGGGTTTTAATATTAAATAAAAGGATTATTGATAATTCTTTCTAATTAAATTAGTCAACCATGACTAAACTAATTGGTTGCACTAATGGTCATGACAAGTCTAGTTGATTTCACTTAGGTCCACTAACAATTAGTCTAACTAAGGGGCTAACATACAACCATTATCTATATTAAGTAGTTATATATATACACTATATCAATTATTATAAAATAAAGATATATCAATAATAAATAATACAAAATGACAAAAATATTCCTATCCCGAAAAGTGATGGTTATATTTTGTGAGTAGATAAGTATCATCTTTACTTACGTTTCAGTGTTGTTCTTGCGTCTTATAGTTAGTTTTTTACCGTTGCAAGGTCACGGGCAACCTGTGCAAATGGTTTGGAGATTCCTCGTACGGGATAGGCACCAGAGCACCGGGACCGTTCGGCCTAGGAGGAATCATTGGAAGTGCTTTTGAAGCACGGTATAGCAAGACATACAGCTGAGGTATTATAACCTTCGGATGGATGTCACATCGCTTACTTTAACTTGTATTTTGGTACGACGCATTTGCGGTGTCATACCCCAATCTCCCGCAAGCTCAATCGTCCCCGTTGAACGTTAACCACCATGTTACAGCACTCCCGCAGGATAATCGTTCTCATCGGGACGTGATACCGTACGAGCCTGGAGTTGTGCTCGCACAAGGCAATGTTGCCAAACATCAAAGTTATCATTGAAACGACCAAGTTGCAGTGAAAGTCAAGTATTGTGTACCAAGCACACATCAGAGTATACGGACCGAAGCTCTCGATAGGGTCCAAATAAAATGCAATAAAGGAGAATGCCACAAAGGCGATGCAACACTCTTGCTCTTTCTCTAGCCCACAAAGGTACTTATCGTTCATACATCATGTCTCGTATATCCAAGCAGCGCCACTACACCTGCGTATCTGAAATAATGTCCATAAACATGGGTCAGTACACAGCCGTACTAGTGAGCGGGGTAACCCACTCGTCTAAACCGACACTAAGTAGATAGTGAAATACAAACAGTTATATGGTAATTTTCTACTTGAATCCTAGATTCTTTTCATGGCAGAGGTATGACATGTTAAGAAAAACTGTAAAGCAGATTAAGCATACAAGCATTCAACTCAAGCCAATATACAAGCAAATATATCCAACTCAAAAGGAAACTAGCATGTAAACTGTCATACTCAAACCCAAGCAATGCGTGAACCTATCGAACCATAATCCAAGTCTCAATATCCATCCTCAAACCAAGACATAATCCAAGCCTTATAATCCAATCTTTGATATGCACACTCTTGCCGAGGCAAGGTGGTCGTCGCCTACACGAAAAGCATAAAATAAACCCAAGCAAAGCAAACCAACCCTTATTTATATGAAGTCACTGTCCAAGCCATAAAGGACTTATCAACTGCAGTTCTACTCGATCTAGCGCTGAGTAGCTAGCCTGCCTGGTCGCATCGAACTGTCGGTACCGCATCCAAGGTACGTTACCATTTGTTTCCTCCATGGCCGAACGGTCCCGGTGTACCGAAGTATATCCCGTTCGAGAAAACGAATCCATGTGTGCAACAGATTGTCCGTGACCGATGCAGACACCAAGTAGGTATGACGAGAGAATCAAGCATTCTCGCCCCACCAAACGATCCTAGCCTTATCCTAACCAACTATCCATAACCATTCTCCAACTTATATCCTAAGGCACCATCTCAAGTTATCCCCATAGGCACTATACCGCTTCTCGACACAGTGTTCCAATTGGTGCAACACCCCTCGCTCAAAAAAATCCTATGGCACAATGCCCCAATAGTGGCACAATGCCCTCAATGATGCAGTTGTCTGGTTTTGAACCACAACTGCATGCTTTACTTGACAAAGCGCCCAACGATACTCGTGCACGGATGCATGCTCGCTCAACCACCCAAATTACCTTGATGTTCCAACCAAGATAATCCATTCAAGCTCCAACTGCCTTCTCAAACTCCAACTGCCCAACGCAAAACCAACTCAAGCCATAAATTATATCCAACCAAACAACGTACACTCTATGCAGGCCACAGTATAGTAATTTCCAAGTTCCAGTCTAAGTGTTCAAGCTATTACGTATGTTCCATATTATTAGGCATGAAGGAGTAGAGGAGAAGGAACAGACCCCACTCACCAAGTCTGATTTCGTTAAGCACATTGTCTTGCCGATACGGCCGATCCCTTGAACCTTTGGTCTGATACAAAGAATGATCTACTCAAATGGTATGACCGTGCGAGCAGGTCGTGCTCTCCAAATTATCCGACCGATCGAACTAAGGAAGACGGCATTATCGCTCCAACCCAGCTATCCCAGTACTGCTCTGAACGAACATCTGATTCCATCGAACTCCGCTAGAGATCTGCACATGAAACCAACTCAATCAATACTTATTTCCAAATCCAACAAATCAATATATAACCAGCTATTTTCTCATTCAATCTGACTCAGCGTAATGCACCATACGGTTGTGGGGCATTACATGCGGGACCTACAGTTGAGGCGTTGAGACCAAATATACTGGAAGGATGACCCATATTTGTCACATTTGTTATATATCAGTCCATTATGGCTCGGTCGATGACCTTCATATAGATAGGAGTCAGTTTGATAATATAAATTTGTGTAGACGGATAAGAGTGAACACTTTGGTATTTGCCATAAACCAGTTACTAGGACCCATATATAGGATGAATATCTGATCCGGTTCACTCTTGGAACCACTAAGCCTATTTTGGATGGTTAGGATTACATAAGAATTAGTCATGACTAAAATACCCTTTTTCCCTATTGGGTATATATAATCCTCTTTCTCTCTCCTCTCATTCATTTTTTATTTCTTTCCTTTGCTTCTTCCTTCATCCTTCCCTCAAGAGATCCCAACCGAAACCCTAAGCCCTAGCCCTAGACTTGGTTCTAGGAAGAGGTTTGTTAGTCCACCAAGGCAAGTACATCTTGCTCAAAGTGGTGAAGCCATAATTTTTTAGATTTTTTATATGATTAATAAATTAAAATATGTTTGATGAGAAATGTTCTCCTTGATGTCCTCATTAGTTTTAGTTCTTAGAGTTTTTGGTTTTTATGAATGGTTTTAAGTAGATCTGAGTTTTAAAGTTAGGATTTTCATGGGTTCCAAAAGTTTTTCTTGGTTTTGATCTATTAAAACATGGTATTTTAGAAAGAAAAAAAATTGGTTGATGGAGCACTTCATTTCGAGCATGTTGACTTTTGGTTCACTTAATTCGGAGTTAAAATAAAGTTTTTATGAAGAAAGCAATTTTTGGATTTTTGGAGCTTTTTTGCCATGGCTGAACTTGCTGTCTGGAGAAGACGAAGTTCTCATGCGGCCAGTGTCGTATGCGGCCGAGACTTCCATGCGGCATGATCCTTATGTGGCTTGGCCTCTTTAACGCATAACCAACCAGTGTGCATCTATCTTGTTGTATGCATGACTAACCATTACACAAAGTATTCTAGAGCTAAGTGACAAAACTCCTTCTGTTTTGTTCGCTGGACGAATAAAAAATTCGCTAAGTCCAAGATACCTCCATGCAGCATCGACCTTCATGCGGCACCGACCCTTATACGGTAAGCAGAATATGCGTCATCCTTCCCTTTGATGCATGACTATGAACTGTTGGCACATATTTCTATGATTTTTTTCTTTCTCTCTGACACACTTTATTGCATTGTCACATCAGTCATATCAATCACTTTATGTCACATCACTAACAATTTATTCATTGCCCATCACTTGGTCACTTGTCCAAAAGAGTGGACTTTTGTCTGGAGCAAGCGGCTTGGAGGAGTATGCGGCCTGGGATTATATGTGGCATGGGATCGTATGCGGCCTGGTATCGTATGCGGCATGGAATCATATGTGGCCTGAGGTAGCATGCGACCAACATTCCATGCGGTACCCGTCTCATGCGCCAAGTTGTGCATGCGGCTTAGCTATTTTATTTAGAATATTTCTTTGTTCTATGTGGTTGGTCTTGACAATTCTTGTGATTGATCCTAAGGAGAATAGACTTAGTAACCCAACCTTGTACTAGATATGACCATGTGCTAGAATTGACTATATCATAAGTGACTAACCAGCTATGTGCAAAACATGAGCTATGTGTCCCAATGTGATAAGGCTCATACAACCAACTATAAGTTTGGTGATTCGACCTAATTTATTGTATATGTGCTGATACAATTGCTACGTGTACATGTATTATAAGGTGAACTGAGGTGCGACCCTATTATAATATGCACTGAGGTGCGACATAACTTGCTACGTACTATGAGATTACATGTTTCGGGTTGTGCATCGAGAATGCCTCATATACTATGCGACACATGTTATTACTATATTAATTCCCCAGTACGATATGGTATTTGGGTCAACTACCAAAGCGTGGCTATGACTTGATTGATTGTTGTATCACGCTCGGGTGAATCCAGTTTAAGATATCAAGTAACAAAGTGGATTTGTATCTAGCGTGGACCGTATTATGGTACGACATATAGGAGTATTAATCATGTGACCACGCCATAGGATTTCTAACATAACCATAGGGCTAATTTAGGCAACTAAAATTGGTAGAGCATTGGGAGGGATAAAATCCCGAGATCATGCACATTAGCCACCTCAGACGACTGTCATGACATGCAAGGCTGACCTCCATGGATATTGGTCACGTCCACACTAGTGGAAGGCAATATCCGAATACTTATATTGTATAATGCATCATATGTGACTCTAGTACGGTGGCCTTACGAGGGACCCGTACATAATATATAATGTGCTATGTGATTACTATGGCTTTGTTAGCCTTGCTAAACAGCTCAAGATCTTAGGATTTCTTTATGCATCCATTCTGAGATTAATCAGACTCCACATATCAAGTCGTAGAATTGATTGGCCGATTTAAAAGATTATGTGCTTTTTAGTCTAAGGACATGAACTATTGTGGTACGATGATTCAACCATTGTTCTTGTTTGGTTGTAGGGCTGCGCCAATGTGTCACAATAGGTCATGTATCAAAGCTGCATATTATACCTATATCTTAGCTTATATTATGGCATGTGTGTTCTGGATTATATTGATGTGTTGTATCTTTGTCGTGTTCATAATTAGTGAGTTGTACCCTGTCTCGGTAGTACTACACCTCTTGTCATTATTTGGTTGTAGAGGTATCCTACTTCTCCGATGAAAGGTCATATGCTTCCAGTTGTGGCACGGATTCCTATTTTATGTACTTTATTAGTTTTGTTTCATTCACTTGTGCTCCTTTGTGGTACTTGCTCTCGGGGCCTGACCCCGCTGGTTTTGTTTGGCCAGGTTTAGTAGCAAAGCCCGAGGATCCTGTCATGTATCTGACCGATGGTGCACACCAGGAGGATGTCCGCCGAAAAACTTAAGTAGATTTCTTCTCCCCCACTATGAGTATCATTTTGTACTACCTTTTGGCGTTTAGCCGACGGCACTTGTTAGTCAGTTTATCTGGACATTAGTTCCTCTACATGATTATATATTATTCAGACCACGGCTGACTTACAATCATATACCCTTGGCAATATACTAGTGTACCATCATGTATAACTAGTTTCATGATCATTCTGATAGAGCGTCAGGGACACCTAACTACTTTATCTTACATGTTCATTCTTACTGTTTATTGGTTGATGATTGAGAAATAGAGATCCTTGACCCTAGGTGACGTGATTATAGTATGTACCTCCTTGTCTCTAGACAACCTTAGCACATTGCGGGTTACTTCAGTATTCCGTAAGCTGTGGTTGGCTGAGTCACTCCCCCGCTCTCCAGTATTCTAGTTCTGGGGCGTGACACACATGATTACTTATTGTTGGTTTAGGCGAGTGGATTATCCTGCTCACCAGTATATGATGTGTACTAACCCACATTTGTGGATATTCTTTTCAGGTACTCAGGTACGAGGCCTTAGCTTGGATATACAGGACATGATGTATGGAACGACGAGATCCATTGCAAACAAGAGATAGTTAGATTATTGTAAGCCATTATGGCATTCTCATTTTGGGCTATTAAGAGCCTTGTAACATATTTGTTATCCAATAAAGAGTTTCGCTTCGTATACTTTGATATTTTCTTGTTTGTAACATTATTTTTCTTCCGCTGTAACTTTATCATTTCGATGATAACCATAATGTTTAACGTTCTTGTCTTGTGTGTGCGCAACTCTAGGCTCGTATGGTATCACGTCCTAATAAGGATGATTTTTCTGTGGGAACGTTGGCGTGGTGATATCATGTCAGCGAGGATAATCGAACTTGCGGGAGATCGAAGCGTGACATAGAGACGCACCAGAAAGACTACATATTGTTCGGAACCAAGAGGACCATATGTCTAGAAGTCTGAGAGTACCGGTATTAGTAGGAGTTCCTCCTCGTATAGTAGGAGTTCCTTCTCGTATAATATAGATCTTATCTATTGCTAGACCATTCGGTGGAATTCAAAAATAATAGATAATTAAAATTCCATGCATCATTCATGAAAGGTTGTACATTATTTACTAGAGTGGAAAGATCAATGATGAATGGTTCCACCTTTTTTAAGTCGACAATGAATGGTTCGTTCTCGCTTGACCCTCGGTATGGGTCCAAATCAGCCAAATCGATGACAAAGAGCTCATCCGCATTCTGATTTTTGGGGCCGCTTAAGGTGCTGAGATCGGTAACAAACGGAGGCTCGTACATATCTAGGGTACTGAATTCTATAACGAAGGATCATCAGCACTTTAGCCTCCCTGGGTTTTTAAATTTCTCTGGTCGATGACAAAGGGTTCTTCTTCT
This sequence comes from Iris macrosiphon, assembly GCA_036927795.1. NCBI lineage: Eukaryota > Viridiplantae > Streptophyta > Magnoliopsida > Asparagales > Iridaceae > Iris > Iris macrosiphon. The sequence goes on along the minus strand of JAYESA010000005.1, from coordinate 46,610,030 downwards.
TTTCGATGACTAATTCTTTATTTATAGCCCTTGAAGTAGATTAATGTTGCTTCTTCATTGATTGCATTAACTTTGTCTTCATCGTCAGCCTCATTACCATTGGTTTCCTTGGACGGTGATTCCTTGTACATGAGTGCGTCTGAGAAGTATGTCTCCAGGTCTTTGAAGGGATTAACATTAGCGAACCATATTCTAACTTTTTCTTTCGCGCCCACATACTTGAAACATTGTTGAAGCGTGGATGGCACAATAAGATTCTCATGTATCCATAGACGCCCAAGCAAGACGTTATAGGATACATCTACGTCGACGAACATAGCACGTTACTTCCGTCTGAAGATCCCCGATGCGGCATTTCTAACAGATCTTCCCTAGGGTTAACTGCGACCGATGTTAAAGTCGAGAATCGTTGTATTTGTGGATGATAACCAATGCATATGTATATTTAGATTCTACAACAAACTCCTAAGGATAATACTCAGCGATGATCTCGAATCAATGTGCATCCCTTCAACTTTGACCGAGCCGATGTACCCAGTATAATATAAAGTTCGTTTATGCTGGTTGTGTTTCAGCAGCACGTCTTCCCATGAGAATATGACAAAGGAAAGTACCTGCTAGGTTGCATTATGGCAATATGAACAGTTGTTTTATTTTTGGGATGGACGCAATCTTTGTTAGATAGGATTCCGCCTTTAGAAGTGCTTCTCGGAGTGAATCTCTGGTCTCCTTGGACAAACATAGAAGCTCATGCAAGGAATGATGAGCCGGGATATTAGCTAACTAGGCCAGGATATCAAAATGTGTATAGTTCCGCAAGACCTGGAGAAACATCTTTTTGCAGGACCTTGTCAAATCTAGTTGGCTTTGCCTTTTCCACAGATGGTGGCTTGGGCAAACTTTTCGTTGGACTCGCTGATATAGAAGATAGTGATTTTTTGTCAAAAACTTGACCATATGTCTTCGTATATTGCATGTCTGTCCTCGTGGTTTTGGGATGGGCGATATCCATGTCAGCCACATGGGCGTCAAAGGCATGTTCCACCGATGTGTGTTCCTAGCCTACTCTGACCAGCAACACAGCCAATTTAATTCCAAGGAATTAAATTGCTTCCCCCTAACACAACCTACGGGAAGAATGTCGTCCATCTCAGCCACTTGAGCTAGAGGTGATTTACTTTTTTACTTGCTATATATATATATATATATATATATATATATATATATATATATATATATATATATATATATATACCATAAACTCGCATAAATCATTTTCTGTCATGCCCCAGTCCCAAAATACCGAGGGACTGGACACGTGGCAATGGCCAGCAGCATACACCGATGGACAAACCCAATTTAATGGATCCATCGGGCATACTTAAGCTGTATTACATCAGTCAGGATTTTACTATTCTCATCCACAGATATAAGATAGCAACATCAGCAAAGAAATATAATAAACATCAACCAGTCCAAGTAAATAAAATCGGGGAACAACCCGATATTAGTCTGTTATAATGTTCTCATAAACAGGAATTAAAAAGTTTAATTAAACAGGAAATAAAGACTATTTGTCATAACGACTGAGCATGGCGAAGCAATGATTCAGGAGAAGTTCTCAGCGATCACCTCGTCCTCAGCTACGGGTACTGTTCTGTGAAGAGCACCTATTCCGTAGACCTCTGGATAAACCTCGTCTGCAAATCCTGGGGACATAATCCGGATCCAGGTCCTCAGGAGACATAGCAAGGTACAAGAAAACACAAGCCAAAATAAATGCAGTAAAGTAAATAAGAGAATAATAGGGTCAACTATATAACCTTCTATGTGAAATGCAAGTTGAGAGCACCACTAGAACTTAGGCTGATACCACTACAAGCTCTGTGTCTGGGAGCCGGTAGCAGCTATACTATGTATTTTACTATGTGTTTACTATGAATTATATTTATATGATCAGCCTGAAGCCTGTGTGTCTCTCCCCACCCAATGTAATCATACATAACATGTCCACGATGCCTCATGTCCACTTCACGTACGATCATATCTAATGCAGTAAGTCATACTATGTCTATGATCATAATGTCTAGGAATGTAATGTCTAAGTCATAAATCCTGGAACCTACACAGAATCACCTTGAATATTTCAGGAAGATCCTGTCTCATGATGTGTGTCAGGTGTCCTGGGTAATAAGTACTTGATAGGGCAAGTACAAGAATATAAATGTCACGATATCCATCTCTAAATGACATTGCCCAACCCCGCGTACGGTGTTGGCACCCGACTATGATCGGACACTAAGCAAGTCACACGGCCCTAGGGTTGAGCAAGTACAACAATCACAAGAAAAATAATCTAGAGAAAATGAATCATTAAACTGCATTTATGGCAAGGTACACTTGCCTGAGTTTCCTGCTCCAATTGTAGCTCGAGCTTCAGCTGGATTTCCAAGCAGTACTCCGGTTGCTGAAACAAATATCACCATCAGATCCAGAAAATATTAATCAGCTAGGATCGCCTGTCATTGAGTCCAATTTGGAGACAAGGACAAAAACGTCATTTTCGGGTCAAGGCGGGGTCCAGATGTGGGCCGCTTTGCACCGAAAAATGTGTCAGAGTCAAAGGTCTCAAAAATAGTCCAACTTAGTGTCAACAGGTCAGGAACGATGATACGAACCCAACGGAACTTCCAGAATTGGATTCCGATGAGCCGTTCTCAAAATCGCCCGTCGGGTGGAGCCTGTGGGGCCCACTACACGCGATTTTGTCAACGTTCTCAGAATTGAACCAAACTTGACCCACAGGACCAGCGTATTGCTACGAGTCCGATGGTGCAAGTTTTGTCTCGATCCGATGTGTGTACACTAAGTTACAGCAAGATTCAGAAAAGTCGGATACGGGGCGATGTCCGTGGATATGCACTGATTTCGGTGTGCACGCACATCCGAATCAGCTTCTGCAAAATCCCACACGTCCGTATCAACGATGCGCACGTATCTGTGAAGACCGCACGCGACCAAGTCGTCCCGTTTGGCGGGGCGTACTCGATACCGGGGTGAAACAGGGTCTGGTTTTTCCTGTTTTTGGATCGCGGTGTGCGATCACCACAGGACGCGATGCCCCGAGCGGTTTGTCCGGGCACCGAGAGGGTCATACAGGCTACGCGATACAATTTACGGAATCGAATTATGAGCTACGAGCAAGAAGTTATGAATACCTGAAGTGGGTCTGAAAACCAAGTTCGAATCGTGTCCGACACGCGATTCACTGTGTCCGAGTACTGTTCACTAGGGTTAGGGTTTCTCTGTGTCCGGCCTTCTGTGTCGGTGTTCCTGTATCCGTGTCTGTGTCCTCGGTTAGGGTTTACTGTTCTTCGACCACCGGAGGGGCTGCGTTTGGCCGGAGCTGGGTCATCGACAGTGGGGCGGCCGAAGAGGGGCGGAGCTAGCCGGAGGGAGGCCGGGTAGCGGGCTGGGACGTCGGCGGAGGCTGGGGAAGTTGCTGGATCGGCTGCGGCGAGGGAGGTTGTCGTGGGGAGCTTCGGGTGAGTCGGCTGCGGGTCGAGGACGGCCGGGTGGGGCGGTGCTGGGTGGTGTAGAGGACGGCGCCGGCGGAGGGAGGAGGGGAGTAGGGTTCGGCTGGACTCGGCTTATATAGGAGAGATGGGGAGAGGGACGGCCGGCGGTGAGTGGAAGCTGGAGCGGAGGGGACGGCGGTTGCGGGCGTTCCGGAGGTGAGGCAGCGCGGGGAGGTGAGCAGGCGGCGGGTGCGGCCGGCGGAGCGGAAGCGGCAGGGTCGGGGGTTCTGCAGTTTGGGGGAGAGGGATTGGCGGGTCGGGTCGGGCGGCGGATCCGGGTTGGGCGGACCCGCCCGACCCGCTATGCTAGAGCTGGGCTGGGCTGGGTTTCGGCCCACTGGGCCGGGCCGGAATAATAATAATAATAATAATAATTATAATAATAATAATAATAATAATAATAATTAGTTAAATTCAATCAATAGTATTTAGGGCTTTAAAAATCCATCCGGGGTCCAATAAATTCCCGAAAAATTACCCTATGTCTGGTTTTCTATTTTACATCATAAAATATTATTTTCATAATCTTTTAATATTATTTATTAACATTTAAAAATCTTTTTATAATTAAAGAACATGAATTTAATTCCAGAAAAATCCAAGAAAATTACAAAAAATTCAGAAAAATCCAAATTTATAAATTTTTTGAAAATCAGGGGGATTACATTTTCTGAAGACCGATAATGATTATCTTTGAATATCGACGTCAATCATCCTCGAAAATTGATGTTGATCTTTTCTGAAGACAAATACAGATTGTATATTGAGTTGTGCACACTCAAGGAAGAGTGATGTAGTTAGTTATATCTAACTGTATGTGATTGTGCTAACCCACTAAAGATATAGCTATGGATGGTATCCATTGTAAGCCTCTTGGATATTGTATAAATACAAAGATAACAATTCATTGAATGGTTACTTCCCACATATAGATTAATAGACAAAGACCTCTCTTTCTCTTCCCTCTCCTCTAATAGTCTAGAATTTTAGACTAAAACAAATATTACCGATCAGTATTAATAAACTTATATTTATTAGTAATAATAATTTAAAAATAATTATAATCAACTTAAATAGTAATAAGTTACCTTAGTTTTAATTAATTATTCTAATTATATACTAAAATAATATTATTTATTAATTTATTATCAAATTAAAATTATAATTAATGATTAGTATTATGTATTTAAACATTTGTTAGTATATTAATTAAATATCCTAATAGCTTATAATTTTTAGTATAAAATTAAAAAAAATAAGTAAATATTTAATTATTTATTATATATTAAATCTATGCAAAAATATCTCATCAACTTTGAAGATTGTTTGGGTCGGACTTAACCCAATCTTAAATGTAAAACGTCATAGATTAGTATATCATATTTCTAAGTTTCTTATATGAAGTATGATTTATGTAATTCAGAATCCTGTCCATTTCTACTACACCCTAATCATCCAAGGCCGAAAATAAAGTTTGGAGTATATAACTTAGGCTAACATACTACCCTAGATCTGTGTGGTCATTACATGTTGGTTATAATAGGGGACTCATGTGGAGATGAGCGCGGTTCGAATTATTCCTTGAAAACATAGTTTCTAACCCGGTGGAAATGACATATCAAAAAAAAATTTCAACCCTAGGCTAAGTAAGGTTGATATTATTAAGAAATATAAAAACTATAAAGAGTACTATTGTTAACTATATATAAAAAATAACTTGCTAGTCTAATTTTTTAAACATTTCTTTATTAATTACAATAATTAGAATAATTTAAAATAACAACTTATCAATTTTAAATTATTTAATTAAAATTAACATATAATTTAATGCGAACATAAGTGTCATTTGACACCAAACCAAACACATAAGCATTGGGAAGGGAGGAAAATGTAAAAAAGAAAAAAAGTTGAGAAAAAAAATAGAGGAAAAAAATAGTGTTTAGAAAGGGAAAGTGAAATGAAAGAAAAAAATTTGAAAGAAAAAAAGTACGTGGATCTCACTAAAAAAATTTATCTTTAAAAGGTAAAAGAAAAATGAAAAAAAAAATTAGGAAGAATTTATTGAAACTATTCCTCGAAAATGTAAGAATAAATTATAATTTAAAAAAACTAAAAAAATAAATATTAATTATTTTTTTATTCTACAAACAAACAAAAAATTATCTATTTTTACTTTTTCTATTTTTGTCATTCCGATAAGAGGAAAAAAAATAATTTTATTTTTATTTTACTTTCCTTAATTATTATTTTTCAAAAAATAAATTTTTTCTTAACGAACTTTTTTTTTGAACAAGTCTACGTAGACTAGAGCCACTACGTGTACAAATTATAACAAATGATGATGCTGCTGCTGCTGCAATCCATCCGCTGACTTGGTGCCGATAGAGCCAGAGAAATCACGGGACCATTTAGAAAATGGGTCAACGAAATAGACAAAATACATGTGTGGGGCCCACCCACATCCCCAGGAGGAAGTGGGAAGATGCCAATTCAGAGAAAAAAGAATCGAAACAAAAATGCCAATGGACAAACAAAGTGCACATCCTACACAAAAATATATAAAGAAATTACAGGAAAAAGAAGAAAAGCAAAGTCACAACAGGAGCTAGAGCTAGAGTCTATGGTCTACATATAGAGTAGTATAGTTATTAAAGCCACTCCCAACTCGAAACGTGTCAACTATCGCTTCATTCATTCATTCTCTCGTGTTCACTGTTTTGTTGAGGCAATTTCTATATGCATTTAAATTTTTGTTTATGACATTTTATTATTTTAGGATAGTTCAAATATTTAAATTTTTTTACTCAGGATAGTCCAATTCTAATTCCAATTTCATCCGTCGGAGTAGAAGGTGGAGGAGACGGAGACTGGAGGAGGAGGGGGCCTCTGCTCGCCGCCTCCTCCGTTTTCGCCCCGCTGCCGTTCGCTTCCTCCTCCTCTTCTCGCTGTTGTCGTTGTTGTTGCTGCTGCTGCTCGTCGGTCCGCCCTCGCCGTCTCCCGCTCCCGCACTCCGCCGCTCGCCCTCTCATCCCGCTGATGTTGCTTCTTCTTCTTCTTCTTTTTAGGACTGTCACAATGTTGACAGTACTTTCAATTTGAAGGATTGTCAATATTGTGGCAGTCCTGGAAAAAAAATTTGGACAGCGTGGAGCAATTTTTTCGATGACAAATTTGTAAATAACTCAAAAAAAAATTGGACTAGTCTAAATAAGTTTTGTAGTGCCTATAAAATTTGCATTTGTTTATACGTGGTAATTGATATGATTTTGGGTTATTTATAGTAACTACTCTTATGTTTAATATTTATTACGTCTTAATTTTACTTCTGACTATTTCTAAATTTTTTTAGTTTATTATACGGGATATTCTTACTTTAAGATAAAAATAAAAAAGTTATAACACTAGCTACCTCTATTTTTTTTTTTTTTTTTTCTAAAGGAAGGGGTGGTCAGTATAATTAGTTTAAAAACAAGAGTACCCAGTATTATAAACAAAAAGTTTTGAAGTAGTTAGTGTAAATAATCCTAAAAAAAATTAAACTTACCGTAGTGGGAAAGATAAAAAAAAATGGATGAAAAAACATAAAATTATCCTTACAATACATTTTTAAAAATTATTACGAAAAAAATAAAAAACTTGCTAAATTTAAAAAAAAAAGTAACAAATCGTAATTATGGCACGAGTACATGTACTCATACTACTGTCATTAGCAATGGGGTTATAGAAACCAAAACATCAATATTAATGTCGGTTGGAGTGTTTGCTGAATTTTTTTTATATTATCATATCGTTATTAGTACTGACGGTCTAGAAAGAGGACCACCAGTAGCAACGATAATTAAGTGCAATATTTGTGAATTCTTGAATATGTTGTCCAGAACAAGCTGTTAAAAAAAATGTTGGTACCAAAGAATTGTGAAGTGGCTGTAACAAAAAAAAGTTGCTAACAAAGAATGGTGAGGTAGTTGTAGAAAAGAATGGTGAGCTGGTTGAAGCAAAAAAAGTTTGTTAGCAAAGAATGGTTTTTGATAAAAGCGCTACGAAAATGATTTGGAACTAGTTCAATATAGATACTAGTCATGTTAGAAATAATTTTTATTTAGGTTAGTCTAAATTATACTAGGGATGTCCACCATTTTTTATCTTTCTCCTTCTGCTCCTCTTCCACCCCCATCCCCCTCCGGCCTCTCCTCCCTTCTCTCGCAATTTTTTGCCTCTTCGCGTTTTTGACCTCGCCATCGACTGTGTCACCGCCGTCGAGCCGCACTTCAAGTACCTTTCCGTCGGTTCCTTCACGAAGACGATGAAAAAGAAGAAGAAGCGTACGGGGGGGCTGCGGCCACGCCTCGTGCCGATGACGGCGACGGCGGCGACAACAACAGCAGCAGAAACGGCATCAGCAACAATAGCAGCGGAGGCGAGCGCGTGCGCCTACGCCTCGCTGCCGCCCCCGCGAGTGCCTACGCCTCCTCTCCTGCCTTCCGCCGCCGCCGCCTCCTCCTCCTTCTCCTCCACCTCGTCCTTTCTTCCGGCCTCCAGACAATTTCGCCCTCGTGTCACCTCGCGTAGCCCTTTCCTCCGGACTGTCAAAATTTTGATAGTCCTACAAATTGGAAGGACTGTTAACATTTGACAGTCTTAGAAAAACATATTTTTTTAGGTCTGTTAAAATTTTGACAGTCCTTCCAATCGTTAATACTGTCAAAATTTTAAAAGTCCTTCTAATTGGTAGAACTGTCAAAATTTTAACAGTTCTGATTATAAAAAATTTTAATTAAAAATGGACAGTAAGATGAACAATTTTTTAAAATGACAAATTTGTAATTATTAATGATAAAAATTTATACTCTTCTGAGTCGTTTTATAGTGCTTTTGTCAAGAGCCCAAAAAATGTGTGACTAAACTCCATTCCAACGAGCAAACCGCTGTTGCTATTCACAGTCTTATCTCCAGACCTCATAGCGCCATTGTTAATGGACATATGAATACATAAACTAATACCCTCATTAGCCGATTTGTTACTTTTTTTAAAAAAGATTAGCATTTTTTTATCTTTTCCGTAATATTGTTAAAAAAGTTATTGTATAAGTAATTTTAGCGAAAAAAATAATGTTGTTTGAAAAGGGGAGAAAAAATAATAATGTTATTTATCTCTCCAAGTCCTTCCAAACCATTCTTCCTTATGTAACAGCTGATATGGTGGTTAATATGGCAGCTGACATGATAGTTAATGTGGCAGCTGGCATTAAAAAAATTTAAACTAAAATTAAAATTAATATTAAAATTAACATTAATATTAATATTAATATTAATATTATTTTTTTGTGTAATTAATTTTTTTGGTTAAAATTTGTCATGTCAGCTGTCATGTTTGATGTCAAATAATGTTATTTAGTATGTCATGTTAGCTGTCACATAAGAAGGGATGGTTGGAATGGACAATTTAGATGTACGAATAACATTACTCGAGAAAAAAAATGAGGAAAAATATTTAAGGGGAGAAAAATAATGTGGGTCCTCCTAAACAAATTTTTCTCACCAGTGGAAGAAAAATAAAAAGACACGAGCAAGTTTTGGAAGAATTTATCCAACTATTTCTCAAAAAACATGTATAAATTATAATTTAAAAAATCCACCAACCAAATATTAATTCTATTTTTATTCTACAAACAACTAAAAGTTTATTTTGTCAATTTTTTTTTCAATTTTTTGGTCATGAAAGGGAAGAAAAATTAACTCAACCATTGTTTTACTCTTCATTTTTTTATCGAAAAATTTCATACAGAGCATCGAAAATATAACAAATTCAACTCAAAGCAAAAAAATTTACAAATTTACAAATAAAGCATCATAACGCCTATCCGAATGACGTTTTAGAAGTTTCAAATTTTTATTTTCATTTGAGGCCGTATCATTTGGTTACATTCTCTCTCTCTCTCTCTCTCATCTTTCTCTCTACCCCTCTCTTTTCCTCTTCTCTCTCTCTCTCATAATAAATTAATTCGCGTAATAAATTAAGAGATAATTTATCAACATGCACATTAATTCGCGTAATAAATTAATTAATCTGCTCACATATAGTGTGTATATATGCAGGTAATTAATTAAGAGATAATTAAACATTTACGTTGCAGGTGACCGTCCTTTGCTGCAGCTTGTAGCCGCCATTACCAGCAGCGTTGGCGTTGGTGAGGAGCGCGGGACAGTTGACGCGGAGGTGGTACTTCCCGGAGGTCCAAGTGCCGACCTTCTGGCGCAGTCGGCCGTCGATCGACGAGCAGCACCCCGACGACCGTGTCCTGGGCCAGGGCGTCGGCGAGGAGGGGCTGGGCGAGCGGGACAGAGGTTCCCAAGAGGTTGGGGGACCAGATGGAGATGTCGTGGTGGCCCTGGTAGCCCCGGGGGAGGGCGGTGGCCTACTGTCCCTTGTAGGCCGTGTAGACGTCCATGTGGTCGTAGTATATTCCGATGCGGTCGTTGGGGTTCTGGGAGGAGAGGGTGACCTGTGCGGCTGCGGTGAGCAGCTGGGAGGAGGAGGAGGCGGTGGTGAAGTTGAACTGGGAGAGAACCACGTCGCGTGAGAGTGAGTGAGAGAGAGAGAGAGAGGGATGAGAGGAAGAGAAAGGGGTAGAGAGAGAGAGAGAGATGAGAGGAAGAGAAAGGGGTAGAGAGAGAGAGAGAGAGCACAGAGAGTGAGTGAGTGAGAGAGAGAGAGAAAGAACGCAGAGAGTGAGAGACAGAGAGAGCGAAAAAAAAATATAATAATAGAAAGCATCATTTGAAATGATGTTTTCTATTATTATTATTATTTTATTTTTTTGCATGTAACGGAAGGAGACGGTTCCAAAAGGAAAAAAAAAAAAATTAGAACTTGTGAAACGTTCTTCGGATAGGCGTTATGATGCTTTATTTATAAAATTTTAACTTTCTGTACTTTGGGTGAAATTTGTTATATTTTCGATTTTCTGTATAAAAAAATTAGTTTTTTTATCTCAAAATTTTCATTCTCTTCGAAAAAATAAAATAAAATAAAATTTTAAACACACCCTTACGCTCCAGTCTACTGGTAGAAAGAACGAAAAAGTGTGAGAATTGACAAAAAAAATTTAAACTTCGGCTCCAGAAAAGAATGAAAAACGGAAAGAAGAAAAATTGAGATATATTTTTTAGATAATGATGGATGTTTTTTTTCCTTCTATGGTAAGAAATAAAAAGAATTATTGATATTATTTGTATTTACCTCCCCTCCCCTCCCCTCCCCCCCCCCCATTCATTGACAATGTGCCCCTCCCCCCCCCCCCAATTCATTGACAATGTGTTAATTGTTATTGTAGTTACCCCTCCTCTTACTCCCACCGAACACTTTTTTTTTCCTGATATTAATAAAATATAGATAAAATTTTAAATTATATTAAAATAATTAAAATTTATTTTAATTAAAATTTGCAGCACTGACTAAATCATTGGTCAATGAGCAATTTCCGACATTAAAGTTTTTTTTTTTTTTTTTTTTTAACTTCCTACATTAAAGGTTAAGTTGGAATGTCTCGGCATTGAAGCATTAAAGTTAACAGAAATTTGGATCAAAGAATAAAGTTTAGTAATTTGTAAATTAAGAACTAAAACGTTCTATCATTTAGCGTATTTCAAACAAACGCCCTATAACTGGCGGTAATGTTAACTCTGGATTTAGTCTCTTAAGTGGTTGGGGACAATTAACAACTAATTTACACAATAAAACAAATGATATATGGTTGGATATTTTTAACACAAAAATCCCCCTAAGTTTTATGGGTAAAAGATCCAAAAAATATTATATATACTATATGTATAATTATAACATTAAATTTTAAGGTGTGTATCGGTTGGATCGGGTCTAGTGTTGATCGAATTTGACCGGACTTAGATCGGAGTGGAGGCGGGTTGGGCTGGACCGGATCGGAAGAGCGGAGTGCTAAACCCATCCCGAACTCTAGTTCGGTTGGGAGTGGGCCGGGTTCGAACCAGACTGGGTCCGGACCGGTTCAGAGTCGGTTAAGGGTTGGACTAGTTTTATTAAAAAAAATTAAAATATGAGGAAAGAAGAAAGATAAATTTTATTAATGTAATTAAAATTAAAATCAGATATACCATTTTTTTTATACCTAAAAATTTTGGTTAAATTTTATAACTTAAAAAAATGGAAGTAAACATTTTCTTTTGATGAATCCGCTTAGGCAACAATTTTGAGGTCAGTCTCCTCCCCCCCCCCCCCCCCCCACCCCCTATTCTCTCTCTCTCTCTCTCTCTCTCTCTCTCTCTCTCTCATAATTTTCTCTCCTTTATTTTTTTTCCAAAAAATTTACTTTACCGATAATTATTTTATAATAATTAAATATAACAATAGAAATATATAAAAATTTGAAATTTCGAGCAACCGTCCGCAGGAACTAAGACCTTGTGCACAAGTTGTTCGTGACCAAGCGAAGTCTACTAAATTATCAATCAAGGAAGTTTAAGGCAACACAAGTACGAGACAAACAACAAGACATGATCTATTTTTGCATAGTCACCCTGATCAGTTTATTTCATGGCAATGTGTGTTCTATACATAGCTCAATAATAGAATAAGTATATATATTCTAACTAGAATTGAAACATGATGAAAGAACATTCCAAACGAACTAGCATGCAACAAGGTAACTGTTCACAAGTTGATTCACAAGCAGAATTAATCCAAGTCTATTCCATTTTATCTTGACATCTTTTAGTTATTATGGTATCGTTTGATCGGAATAATCAAGAAGGAAAGATTTTAGATGTGCAGACTTGGAAGAATGGTCAACTAAATCGAATTATAGGCACTCACAAATTGGTTGAAGAGGGGAAAGGAAAGATGTGCTTCAAGACTCCGCTCGTACGATGTCTACTGCAAGATCACCTGCATTGCCACGAACAGATGATCAATACCTCTTATACTCTTTCCAAGCTCGGAATAAAATGTAGTTCAACGAACGAAAGCAATAAAATCCATCGAAACCGTTTAAGAAAACGCAAATTCGAAAACCAACTCAAAAGCACGAAAGCAACAAGACGACAGCAAAAACTAGGCAAGAAAACTTGCAGCGGAGAGGTCCCTCTTGACTCTGCCGCTAAGTCCATCCTTGGGGCACAGTCCACTGAATATAGGAATCGATTCCGAAGAAGCAAATCCATAACGAGGAAAAGATCTTGATTCAATCTATCCCGATCGAACGATACCGAAAGTATTTCTTAGCCGCACTCCTCGAAAAGGGGGAACGGGACACCACAAAATTCGTCCCAATGGGAAAAAAAAAATTGGATCTCCGTCGGATTCTATGGAAATTGACATCCCTAGTTTGCACGATCATTCCCAAGCTAGTAATTATTTTTCCTTTTACAATAACAACAATAAAATTACTAAAGGTACAAAAAAAAACCTAAAAGTGATAGGAACTATCACACGAAGATGATATCACTTTTAAGTTGTAAAAGTGATATGGGATATCCCATTATTTGTTAGTGAAAATTATCATTTTAAACACCCAAATTTTGTTTCCTTTTTCTCTTGTAATCTCTTTCTCTTACAACCCTAATCGAATATGACAAGATAAATTTTATTCTTCCTCCTCTATTTATTTTAAAGTATATTTTCTAGTTTTTTTTCAAATAAAATTGAACACATCAATTTTTAAGATTTTTTATTTTTTATTTTTTATTTTTTATTTTTTATTTTTTATTTTTTATTTTTTATTTTTTATTTTTTATTTTTTATTTTTTATTTTTTATTTTTTATTTTTTATTTTAATTAATGTATGTTGAAAATTTATTTATTTTTGAACATCATTATTGGTGGTTTCGAAAACCATTTTTTTGTGTTTAAAAGATTTAGAAATTGACAGAGTTGGGTTGGAAAGGACGTAGGACTGTCAGAATTCTGACAATCCTACATATAAAATTAAAATTGTAATAGTTTACATGATATATTTTAAAAAATATTTTGAGTATAAAAAATGTCAAATTAAAAAAAAATTATAATAATCCCCCTCAATTTGTGTGCTTCATAATAATAATTACGATAGAGCTGTCCATGATTCCTGAACGAAACAATAACTAGGTGAATAGAAACACTCCACATGATGATTGAATTTATGCTTGTTCTCTCTCTCTCTCTCTCAATCAAAAAAAGACAACAAACAATACCAAACCATCCCATCTTCTTCTTTGGCAGTATATGTAACATGTCCTAACCGCTTTTTCCCCTCTCTCTCTCTCTCTGTCTCTGTCTCTCTCTCTAACGGGTACTGGGGATGAAGTTCTACAGCACTAACTAACGGGTCCACCCCAGCGGGTTTGGTTCTCATATTTCTACGCCCATTAGCATGCAATAGACTTTCCTCAAATTCCAACACCACGTGGAAAGGATGACGTCTATAGTGCCAATGTGCAGGGACTCAAGGGGTCTGTCGGGCCGGGCAGGGTCAATTTGACCCGGTTTGATCAGTTTTGAGTCGGACTGGACTTAGCCTAGAAAAGAAAGCGGGCCGGATCGGTCCGGAACGTAAGGAAGAAGGATAAATCTAGTCCGGACTCAGATCCGGATAGTTTCGGTCCGACCAATTTAAAAAATATATATATATATATATATATATATATATATATATATATAAAATAAATTGTATACTACGTTTATATGCATTTATAACAAAAAATGAAATAGATTGAGTTGGTTTGGAATAATTGAGTTGTTTTGGAATAATCTATAAAGTCGCACACTACAATATAGAGATGGTCAAGGGTTCGATTCCCCAATCCTCTATGTATAATTTTTTTGTTTTGTTTATTCTTTGAATTGGAAGGGAGAAGGAGGGATCAGGTTTACCCGGACCTAGACCAGGTTATCGATCGAGTTTCGTGTTAGGAACGATTCAGACTGATTTTTCATCCGGACCGGATTATTGGGCCAATTTCTTGGACCCAGGTCGAACCCGTATAAGTTGTGGGCTAAGCCGGGTCGGCCCGTTGACAGGGCCCGGGTCGACCCAGACCGACGTTGACCGATCTGGACCCGAGCCGAGTTTCGGGCCGCCTGGCCCATTACACACCTTGAGTATGGACAATAGAGATGTGTATGACATTGTTCATTGTATGTGGCTTCTTCTCTTTCTCCATGTCATGTACAAAAAAATTAGTGATACGAAAAATAATAAAAAAAGAGAGGGGTATTTAATTAAATGTTCCAATTACAAATATAGAAACTAACATATATTTCCACTTATTAAAAAAAACTAGCAAATGTCTCCATTTTTTATATAACCAAAATTTTGATTATTTTACTCATAATGGAGGCATTTGTTAGTTTTTTTTAAGTAAGTGAAGGTTTCAACATTTGTAGTGGAGACATTTGCTAATATCAACCTTGTGTACTTTTTTAGTAAGAGAGATGGCTCAAGTTAATAGGGAACCAAAATCTAACGATATGTGCTGCTAAAACTTAAAAGAAATTGTTTTCAAAATTACAAACTCCAAATTGTAGTAGCAAAATAATATGAAATCGAAAGGAAGCTGCACTATAAAACCTAGAAATATATCAACCCAATCAATGTCTAACAATTATGGACCTAGGCAGAACCGGCTCTAAATCCACTTGGACTCATGTAGGGCCCCTAAATCAAGAGGCCTTATATTTTTATACAATATGTAGTATATATACATCTATAGAATATAATATTTTACAAAATATTGAATAAAAAAAAACTTAATTGATATGTTTGCATCTCAAAAGACAAAAAATAAAAATAAAACTCAATTAAATATTAAATATTAATTTATTTTTTATTTTATAAATAAATTATTCCAGTTAAATGATTTGTCTATGGCCGTCAAATGTTTTGAGACGACTATGGACTATGGAGTATAAGTTGGTTAGATCGGGTATAATACAAACACTTTCAAGCAATATTTGGAGTGATATTTTGTTTATGTTTTTTTTTTTTTCCTTTTCTTTCTGAAGCTTATTGTTCACTGATGAAATGCAAAATTTTAGCAAATAAAATTATATCAAGTTTTAGCATTATATGTAGGGCCTGTAGAGGACAACAGAATAGGCCTGAACGGTGATACTTAAGTTCTTTGGGCTGACAATGGGCCAGGGCGAAGCCGAAATTAAGGAAAAAGCCCAACCAATTTGTCGAAACGGGTCTGCTGCGACCCATTTGTCGGCCCAATTTACTTTAGGCCGAGTTCGGATGCAAAATCCGACCCATTTGTCGATCTGATATCCAATCATATTAAAGATGATGGATCGGGTTTGGATCAACATAAAAATGTAGTAGACGCTCACAAGCAGCCCTCGTGGAGGTGACAACGCACGTAATCTTCGGCTACGTTTGGTTCGCAAAATTATGACAAAGAAAGTCATGTTTTTTTTTTTTTCTATTTGTTTGATTGCGAATGAAAATGAAAATGAAGAGAAAAGAAAAATAATTTCCAAATAAAGAGAAAATATAGAAGAAAAAAAATGGTTCTCTTCTCCAATCCATCCATGGATTTATTTTTCTATATCTAAGAATTCAGTTTTCTACTAATTTTTTACTTTCCCATCTCTAAGAATTCAGTTCTCTTCTAATTTTTTTTAGCTTTTCCGAAAATCGGAAAAGAAGAATTGGTGGGAATTACAATTTTTCTAAGGAAAGAAGAGACCAAAAAATTGATTTTATTTTCTTTCTTTATTTATTTTGCGAACCAAACAAGACCTTAATGTAAAGCCTTTATTTGAACTAAGATTTGTTGGAGTGGGTGTGGTTCCCAACCTATGTGGAGAATACCCCAGAGTGCGACGAGCGCCGTTTGTGGTCAGAGAAGCTCAGGGAGGCGACAAGAGCCATTCGAGAGGTCGAAGAAGCTCGGGAAGAAGAGGAGGAGCTGCTGTACAAGGGGAGACAAAGTTCGGGCCAAACTCGATCCGAACTCGGTGTTGTGTTCCAGAACCTCAAAATCGAAGTCGGGCCGAACTCGGTGTGGTGTTCCAGAACCTCAAAACCGAAGTCGGTCCGAGTTCGGTCGGCGTACTAGACAAAAATTCAAAGGTGTTTTATACACCGTTGGATCGTATCCTACGGTCCATGATTAGCTACAGGATTAGGGGGTATATATTAGGTTTTTCTTAACCCTAATTTAGAACAGAACAGTAACATATCATCTCAAGAAAGAGGAGAAAATGAGGCAAGAGTGCCATTGCAACTTTGGGAAGGAGAAAGAAGGATTTGAGGCCGTTTTGGAGGAGGAGATCATTTTAGGTAATTTCTCATTATCTTTCTATCTTCGTAGTGTGATTTATTTTCTATTCCTAAGTGTTGTGATGATCCGTGTTGGATCGGAAGGAGCTTGTAGAGGGTGTATTCTCTTTATTTCATTAGTGGAGGTTCTTTAGGGTTGGACTTCGATCGTCTCGTGGGTTTTTCCCGCAAGAAATTTTTATGTCAAAATTCTTTGTGTCTGCGTGGATTTTTTTTTGTGGTGTGGTGTTTGGTTTGTGCGTTGTATTCCTCGATTTTCTCGCAGGTACTCTCTGATTTTGGGGAAGGTTTTTGCGCTTACTTCCCAACAGTGTGGTATCAGAGCCAGATTCTGAAATTTTCAGAAGGGTGTCAGGAGTTAACAGGCAAAACAGGGAGGAGAGATGGACGCGAAGCCGGTATGCATGGTAAACCTGAACGGTACAAATTATCATTACTGGAGGAGCAAGATGAAGGATCTGCTATTTGTCCAGAAGCTGCATCTGCTGTTATTTGCTTTCGAGAGGCCCAGTGACAAATCCGAAGATGACTGGAATTTTGAGCATATACAGGTGTGTGGGTACATCAGGAAGTTCATTGACGAGAACGTGTACAACCAAGTTGCCAGTATTGAGCACGCGATGACACTGTGGGATAAGCTGAAATCTTTGTATGCGAAGAAGACCAGGGTAAATAAATTATTCCTGATCCGGATGATGATGGGTCTGCGGTACAAAGATGGGGCGTCTATTACGGATCACTTGAGCGAGTTCCAATGCGTGGTTGACCAGCTATCCTCGATAGGAGTCAAGTTCGACGACGAGGTTCAGGGACTATGGCTGCTGTGTACAATGTCATACTCGTAGGAGACCGTACGAGTGTCTATGATCGCTTCTGCTCCGGAAGGCATGGTCAGTCTGGAGTTTGCCAAGAGCGGGGTACTGAATAAAGAGATGCAGAGACGTTCTCAGGGTACTTCATCCACATCTCACTCAGAGGCGCTTGTTTCAGAGAGCCGCAAAAGGGATAAAAGTAGGGGTCCAGACGGTGGCAGAGACAAAAGCAGAAAAATATCCAAGGGTCAGTACGAGGACTCGGAGTGTTACCATTGTGGAAAGAAGGGCCACATCAAACGGAACTGTTTCGCTTGGAAGAGAGAGAAGAAGGGCGACTAGGGGAAGCAAAGTGAGAACACTACAACGACGGCCTCGACACATGGAGGTGAGGTGATCATTATAGGTGATGAGGTAGTTATGAACCTCGTCTGCGATAACAACTCTTGGCTGGTAGACTCAGGTGCTTCAGTGCACGTATCTCATAACATGGCACTATTTGCTACTTACACAATAGACGACTGTGGAGTGTTGAAGTTGGACAATAGAGATGTGTCAAAGGCGGTTGCCATTGGAGATGTGCATTTGAGAAAAAAGACGGGTGAAAGGTTGGATGACGAGGGTTTCTTCAGTCTCTTCGGAAACAGTCAATGGAAGCTTTCTAGAGGTTCGATGGTGATTGCCAGAGGAAGCAAGAGGTCCGGACTCTACTATATGGAAGGGAGCGCACAAAGGGCACAGGCGGTTAACGCAGCTACTGATGCGTCTACTGAGTTGTGGCACAGGCGGCTCAACCATATCAGCGAGAAGGGGATGAACTACTTGATGAACATGAAAGTGATTTCAGGGCTAAAATATACAAAGTTGGAGAAGTACACGCACTCTTTGGCTGGGAAGCAAAATATGGTGTCTTTCCAAAGTCACCCAAGTTCAAGAAAGCCAGCGTTGCTCAAGTTGATTCACTCGGATGTCTGTGGTCCTATGAATATAAAATTTATTGGTGGTGCTTTTTATTTTATAACATTTATTGATAACTATTCCAGGAAGGTTTGGGTCTATACCATAAAGACCAAGGATCGGGTGCTGTCCACTTTCAAGGAGTTTCAGGCCTCTGTTAAAAGGCAGACAGGCAAGAAACTGCTTTGTGTTCGGCCGGATAAAGGTGACGAGTATATCGGTCCCTTTGATGCTTATTGCAGAGAGCAAGGGATACGACACCAGAAGACTCCACCAAAGACACCGCAGCTCAACGGTGTAGCGGAGCGGATGAACATGACGTTGATGGAGAGGGTGCGGTGTTTGCTGTCAGAAGCAAACTTGCCAGGCAGCTATTGGGGTGAGGTACTTTATACAACTGCTTATGTTATTAATTTATCTCCTAGTGCTCCTTTGCAGGACGATGTGCCTGACAAAGTATGTTACGATAAAGAGCCGTCATACAATCACCTACGAGTGTTTGGTTGTAAGGCCTTCGTGCATGTACCGAAGGACGAGAGATCCAAACTTGGGCCAAAGACGAGGCGGTACGTCTTTGTCGGCTACGGTCGGGATGAGTTTGGCTATAGACTCTACAATCCAGGAGAAAGAAAGCTCTACAGAAGCAGAGACATGGTATTCATTGAAGATCAGATCATGACCAACACTCAGGATTCCGAGATGCCTTCTGAGGCTGAGGAATTGCCTGAGTTAGAGCCATTTTGCTTCGAGCAGTTTTCAGAGGACATCGCAGAGGATCCAGTTATGAGGGAGCCAGTACATGGAGTTGCTCCCAACCTTGATCATCAGCCTGCTGATGGTGGTCAGGGTGACCCTTAGGAGGATGAGCATGCCGAGGAGGCAGTTCCTGGAGGGGAGACGGCTGTAGATATACAGCCAACACCAGTGGTTCCGTTGATAAGGAGCGATAAAGAGCGTCAACCATCTACGAAATACTCACTGGGTGAGTATATGCTACTGACTGATGGGGGAGAACCCAAAAGTTTCGCAGAGGCTATGGAAGACGAACACAGGCAGGAGTGGATGGAGGCCATTCAGGAGGAGATGAGTTCCTTGGAGGCCAACTCTACTTATGATCTGGTGCGGTTGCCAAAGGGCATGAAGGCTTTGAAGAATCGATGGGTGTTCAGAGTGAAGCAGACAGATGATACTACTCGCCCTCGATACAAAGCGAGGCTGGTAGTTAAAGGCTACGGTCAGCGGTAAAGCGTAGATTATGATGAGATCTTTTTGCTAGTCATTAAGCAGTCGTCTATTCAGGTGGTGCTAGCTTTGGCATCCAGTTTCAACTTAGAGGTCGAACAAATGGACGTAAAGATGATATTCCTTCACAGTGATCTTGAGAAGGAGTTGTACATGGAGCAGCCAGAGGGATTCTGTGAGAAGGGCAAGTCATATTTGGTCTGCCGGTTAAGAAAGAGCTTGTATGGTCTGAAACAGGCTCCGAGGCAGTGGTACAGGAAGTTCGAGTCATTTATGGGGGAGCATGGTTATGCACGGACGACGTCGGACCACTCTGTATTTGTGAGGTACTTTGTCGAGGATGATTTCATCATTTTACTGCTCTATATTGATGATATGCTACTGGTGGGTCAGTATGCCACTAGGAATGCTACTAGGATGATTCTCTATGAAGGATTTGGATGCATCGAAAACTATTCTTGGGATAGAGATCAGCCGAGAGAGATAGATAGATAGAGGGAGAGAGAGAGAGAGAGAGAGAGAGAGAGAGAGAGAGAGTCCAAGATGCTAAACTTGTCCCAAAAGAAGTACATTCACCGAGTACTTCAGCATTTCGGGATGGACGGGTCGAAAAAAGTGAGTAACCCCCTTGCGGCTCACTTTAAGTTCACTAAGGAGCAGTGCCCATCTACCAAAGACGAGAAGAAAGATATGGAGCGGGTTCCATATGCCTCAGCAGTGGAAAGTCTTTATGTATGCTATGGTATGTACGAGGCCAGATATTGCTCACGCAGTCGGCACAGTTAGCAGGTACACTTCCAATTGGAGTGGGGTCAAGTAGATTCTAAGATATCTTTAGGGCACTACTGATTGGAGACTTTTATTTGGTGGTGACCAGTCGAAGCTGGTTGGTTATACCGACGCTGATATGGCTAAAGATGTAGACACGAGGCGGTCGACTTCGGGCTATGTGATAATATTTGTTGGTGGAGCAGTATCATGGCAATCATGTTTGTAGAAGTGTGTTGCGTTGTCGATGATAGAGGCAGAGTATATTGCGGCGACGGAGGCTTGCAAGGGGTTGTTGTGGATGAAGAAGCTGTTGCAGGAAGTTGGGCTAAAGCAAGAGCAATATCCTTTGCTTTTTGATAGTCAAAATGATGTTCACCTTATGAAGAACCAGATATTTCATAGCCGGTCCAAGCACATTGAGACCCGGTACCATTGGATACGGGATACTAGTGAGAAGAGGGAAGCGGCGCTTGAGAAGGTTCATACAGACGACAACGGAGCAGATATGTTCACAAAGATTCTTCTAAGGGGAAAGTTTGAGTACTGCAGGCAGATCGTCGGGATGACGATCCCCTCCATATAGTTGTGAAGAAAAATATTTGTTGGAGTGGGTGGGATTTCCAACCTATGTGGAGAACACCCCGGAGTGCGACGAGCGCCGTCTGTGGTCAGAAAAGCTCGGGGAGGCAACGAGAGCCATTCGAGAGGTCGAAGAAGCTCGGGAAGAAGGAGGAGCAGCTGCTGTGCAGGGGGAGACAGAGTTCGGTCCGAACTCGGTCCGAGCTCGGTGTGGTGTTCTAGAACCTCAAAACCGAAGTCAAGCCAAAATCGGTGTGGTATTTCAGAACCTCAAAACCAAAGTCGGTCTAAGTTCGGTCGACGGACTGGATGAAAATTCAGAGGTATTTTATACACCGTTGGATCGTATCCTACTGTCCAGGATTAGCTGCAGAATTATGGGATATATATTAGGTTTTTTTAACCCTAAT
The DNA here is from genome assembly GCA_036927795.1 of Iris macrosiphon. NCBI lineage: Eukaryota > Viridiplantae > Streptophyta > Magnoliopsida > Asparagales > Iridaceae > Iris > Iris macrosiphon. The sequence goes on along the minus strand of JAYESA010000005.1, from coordinate 46,588,383 downwards.
TTAGAACAGAACACTAACATATCATCTTAAGAAATAGAAAAAAAGTTGTACATGCAGCAGATAGTCAGGAACATGGCCCCCGAGATGTACATGCAGCAGATAGTCAGGAAGCACAGTGTCCGATTGAGTATCGTATCAGATCGAGACACTCAGTTTAACTCAAATTTTTGGAAGATTTTGCACTATAGTCTAGGCACCAAGTTGATATTCAGTACTGCTTATCATCCTCAGACAGACGAGCAGTCAGAGAGAACCATCCCGACATTGGAGGATATGTTGTGAGCTTGTACTCTAGATTTTGGAGGGTCTTAGGACGATCACCTTCATTTAGTTGAGTTCTCGTACAACAATAGTTATCATACGAGTATCCAGATGGCACCCTTCGAAGCATTATATGGGAGGAAGCGCAGCTCACCATTGGCATGGGATAATATTGGTGAGTGAAAGATGTTGAATCCAGAGATGATCACGCAGATATTAGAAGTTGTCAGAAAGATCAGAGAATGACTTCGAGTTGCACAAGATCGGTATCGTCATTAGGTATATTAGCATCGTAGGCCTCTAGAATTTTGTGTTGGCGAACACATATTCTTGCGGATTTTTTTGACCCGTGGAGTCATTAGATTTGGGGTATGTGGGAAGCTTAGTCCGCGGTACGTTGGTCCGTTCGATATCCTCGAGCGGGTAAGCGATGTTGCTTATCGTCTTGCCCTTTTGCCTTCCCTACGAGAGGTGTACGATGTATTTTATGTATCCCAGTTGTGTAGGTATGTCCCAGATCTAAGTCATATCCTTGACCATTCCGAGCTATTCGTTGGTATCGACTTGTTTTATGAGGAGCAACCCGTATCCATTTGTACCGAAGGGAGAAGGTGCTCAAGAATCGGGCATACGTCTTGTCCGGGTTGCTTGGGGTCATCACCCTTTGGAAGAGTCAACGTGGGAGAGCGAGGACGATATCCGGTCTCGGTATTCGTACATCTTTGACTCGGAAGGTATATTCGTTCTTATGCCTTCGTATCTCGAATCTCGTGATTTTCTTACCATGCTACATGATGTTGCTTTTCTTTATTATATGATTGATTGCTGATTGTATGTGTAGATGTGCACGAGTTAGTATAATGCTTGTTCTGATTTCTCTAGTCAGCATTGGGTTTGAATTTCGAGGACGAGATTTTTCTAAGGTGGGTAGAGATGTCACTCACTATTCTCGATAAACGTATTTGGAACGTATTATCTCTTGCTTTTATTTATTTCCTATTTATATTATTTTTTGCTTGTATGATAATTAGGTTACAAGCATAGAGACTAGACCTATCCTTTGGTTTAACATAATTCGTGGTTTATTTTGTGGGTTGGTTTAGTCATAAGTTAAATCCATGGTCTAACCCTCAACCCTATCTATATAACCCAACATTTTCTCTCTCTCTCTCTCTCTCTCTCTCTCTCTCTCTCTCTTCCCTAATTATCCACTTTTCTTCTCTTTCTTCTTTATTTAGGCAAGTATATCTTGCATGAGAATGGAGAAACATGTCATTTTTATTTATTTGATTTTTCTTGTATATTATTAGTCTAATATGTGCATTATAAGTTTCTAAGCATGTTTAGTACTTAGAATTTTTGGTTTTTATGGATGGATTAGTATATATCTACATTTCTAACTTAGGGTTTTATGGGTTCCTTGAGTTTTTCTTGGTTTTGATCTATTAAAATATAGTATTTTAGAAAATAGTTATTCTATGTGTTGGAGCACTCCATTTCGAATAATTTGGTTTTTGTTTCACTTGATTCAGAGTTAAAATAAGGATTTTATGAAGGAAACAAGTTTTTGGGTTCTTGGAATCTTTTCATGGCCGAACTTACTCATTTGGGACGAAGGAGTTCCATGCGTCCCATCTCCATGTTCCCCTTCCAACATGCGCCCATATTTTTTGATGCATGACTGATTTGTATGTACCCCCTCCAGCATGTGCCCATCTTGTTGGATGCATGACTGATTTGCATGCGCCCCCTCCACATTTGTCCATCTTGTTGGACGCATAACTGATTTGCATGCATCCTGCATGCGCTTTGTATCCCATGAGCCCTGTATTGCATGTTCCATGCAGTCTATGAGCCCTGTATTGAATGAGCCCTGCATTGCATGAGCCCTGATTTGTATGCGCCCCCTCCAGCATGTGACCATAGTTTTGGATGCATGACTGATTTGTATGTGCCCCCTCCAGCATGTGCCCATCTTGTTGGACGCATGATTGATTTACATGCGCCCCCTCCAATATTTGCCCATCTTGTTGGATGCATAACTGATTTGCATGCATCCTGCATGCGTTCTGCATCCCATGAGCCCTGTATTTCATGTGCCATGCAGTCCATGAGCCCTGCATTGAATGAGCCCTATATTACATGAGTTATGCATCCCATGGGCCCTATATTTCATGAGCCCTGCATTGCATGAGCCCTGTATTGCATGAGCCCTGCATTGCATAAGCCTTGTATTCTATGAGCCTTATATTGCATAAGCCCTGCATCCCATGCACCTTGTTGGTACATTCAGCTCAACCATTTTATTTTGAATGTTTTTTTACTCTATGCGGTTGATCTAAAAAATTGCTTGTGATTGACTCTAAGAAAGAATGGACTTAGTAACCAGACCTTGTGCTAGACATGCCCATGTGCTAGAATTGACTATGTGCATGACTTGAGCTATGTGTTTCAATGTGATCAAGATTCATGTGACCCACTAATTTGTTGGTCATTAGACTCAAATACTGTATCCATGCTAATACAATTATTGTGAGCTAAGTGTACATTATCTAAATGTCCACTGAGGTGCGACATAACGTGTTACGTGTTAAGTGATTTAGTGTTTAGGTTGTGCATCGAAAATGCCTCCTATAATTCGTAAACGCGTGATAGTATATATTTTTCCTAGCACGGCCATGATATACGAGTCAAGGAGCAAGCGTGTCTAGGATATTGATTATTGAATGTTGTATACACGCTCGGGTGAATCCAGACTGAACTCCCGATCTAATATGGATTCGTATCTAGAGTGCCCATACTTTGTACGACATCTTAACGGAAATTCTCATGTGTCCATCCTTGATATTTCAAACCAACACAGGGTTAACTAGGCAATAAAAATATGTAGATCATGGGGAGGGAACAGTATCCCTAGATTATGCCAACGAACCTTTCGACGTTGGCCTGGCCACCACAGATACTATATATCATCTGTCTTAATGGAATGCAGTATCTGACCTATTATAAATATGCCACGCCATTGTCTCCATATAGGAACACTGGAACAGTTAATACCGTGATCTAGCACAGTGGCCCTACAGGGAACTGGTAAAATTCATAAAGTGCGTGTATAATAATTTTCTGGCTCGGTTAGCCCATGTTCGGCAATGGCGTGACCTGAGGATACCTATTTTTGTATTATTTTTGAGATAGCCTCAGACTCCACAATAGCAAGTCGTACAAATGAATGGCCAATATATAACTTTGACTTGGTTGTGATTGTATTAATTCTGCTAGTAGTTTAGGGACAGGGACTATCATAGTGTGACGGTTCAACCATTGTCCTTGTTTGGTTGTAGGGTTGGGCCATTCTGCTGGGATATGCTATGGACCAAAATTATGACACATAACCTATATACCAATTTATTGCTTTGGGTTCTTTTACAATACAGCTACTAAAATTATGACACATGACCCGAAGGAAGCCACTACTATCTGGAGACATTCTCTCCGGTTCTTTTACGATACGACTACTAAAATATTGTATCGTTGTTCCTATGATGGGCTTCGTCTACGATGTTAATTGAATACAGAGGCAAATCAAGCACTCCATGAAGCTCACGATGGTGTTTGCGGTGCACACCAATCTGGTCTGAAGCTACAGGATCGTATCCGGAGGATGGATTATTATTGGTCGACAATTGTAGCAAATGTCGTCGACTATACAGGGAAGAGTCGGATGAGCCAAATCTATGCAGATTTCATCCACCAGCCCTCGGAATTCCTACACCCAACGGTAGTATTTTGGTCATTCGAAGCATGGAGAATGGACATCATTGGATCGATTAGTCGAACTTCATCAAAGGGACATTGGTTTATCCTGGCTATTACCGACTACTTCTCTAAGTGGGCAGAAGTTGTTCCACTCGCTGAAGTGAAGACATCAAACGTGATTAGATTTGTCGAACATCATGTTATATACCGATTCAGACTACCTCGGAGGATCATCCACGACAATGGTACACAGTTTGAAAGTCACACTTTCTACCGGTTTTGTGATAAAAAATAAATTCATAACGTAGCTTCGATTTCCTATAACTCAGCCGCCAATGGTCGGGCAGAAGCATTTAATAAGACTATCATAAAGCTCCTCAAGAAGTTTGTGTCATCTAATAAGCGTGACTGGAATAAGAAGTTGGACGAATGTCTCTGGGCCTATCGTACAACGGTCCGGACACCGACCGACATTAAACCTTTCTCTCTTGTCTATGGAAGCGAGGTTGTGCTTCTGCTATATGTCAAAATCTTCCTTTGTTAATTAAGGAGATTAATTTAATTTATATTAGTTTAGAGCCATTCCAATATAGCCCTTCTTAATTATTCTTCATAATTACCTAGAGAGGGGCACCTTGTATATTTGATGTTGCTTGGAGAGGAAGGAAAGGGGGCCGACCACATAAAGGCTTCTTCATTCTCTCTCATCTTCATTAGTTCATTTGATTTAGATCCCCAATTGTGTTCTTCCCCAAACTAACTCATTCCTCCACAATTTTAACCCAATTCACTCTCATTCCCTCTCAATTTTATCATCTAAGAAACATTAGAGCTTGGATTGCAAGGAACACTTGAAAGAAAATAAATTGGTAAGGAGATCGTGTCCTAATTGTGTCTATTGAGCATTTTATTGGAAATCCATCTCCCAATAGCTAAATTTTGAATCCAACCCTTAATTTAGACTATAATTCATGTATTTAACTATTAGGAATCATCCCCTGGCTTATGGCTACCCATAGGATCAAGAATTAGATCCATATGACTTGTATTATGAAAGTTACATGGTAATTTATGTCCAATTAAGGGAAATTACGAGATTGACACATTAATTGTGTGTCATGAGACCAATTAGATCTAATTAGATGCAGATCAGGGTTATGGGACTAGGTACATGTCCACAATTGGATAGGAGTAGGTCATATAATGGTAATTTGTGATACAGTGTGATACATGACTTATTTTGGGTGTTTTGTATGAATTCTCTTTAATTCTTAGTGTAGCAAGTTGTATTAGTTATTATGTTGAGTATTTGATATATAATTGTGTAGTATTTTGGAATTTCGTACCTAGTTGGATATATATATATAAGTTGCTAGTTATATATTTGATGGGGTTAGTGTTAGTATATTGGTGAGAATGTGGAATGTGAGTGAGAGTGTATGTGTTTGAGAGAGCTAAGTGTGCCTGTAGGTATGAGAGTGAGAGAAAGGGAACTGTTTAGTATGACAGTGCACTGTGTGCACTGTCTATTAGTAGCAGCAAGTAGCAAGAGCAATCGGTAGGGATTAGAAGAGTATCGGGTTATGCACTATTGCAGCAACAACATGGATCATTAACAGTATTAGTAGCAGCAGCATAGGCAGCAGCAGCAATAGCAGTATTAGTAGCAACAGCATAGGCAACAACAATAATAAAGTATTAGTAGCAGCAACATAGGCAATAGCAACATTAGTAGTATGCAATAGTAGGAGCATAAGCAGTAGCAACATTAGCAGTATATAGTAGTAACAACATAGGAAACAGCAACATTAGCAGTATGTAGTAGTAACAACATAGGCAGCAGTAGCATTAGCAGTATGCAGTAGTAGCAGCATAGGCAGCAACAACAACTGAGGCAAGGGACTTGGGTAAGTATCAGTAATGAGGGTGTGTTAGACAGTCATCAGTTCTCCACAGGAAACTGAAACAGTAGGTAGCAGGCAGTGTCAAAGCATTGCAATAATGGGAGAAGTATCCCTTGAGAAATGCAGCATCGTGCGTGATGTGCAGTAGAACATCAGCTGATTTGATGTACAGATAAAGCATCGGTAAAGTGCAGGAGCAGCAGATAACTCTGATACTTAGTATATGCAATATAAATATGTGGATGATGTATGTAAGTATGGAGATCATGTTAAGGTTGACTAATAATAAGTGGTATCAGTAGGACTGAGGGGTGAGTGCTATATGCACAAGTGTAGGAAGGATGGTATGTATCATATTTTAGTTGACGTAAGGTAATTAGAGTTAACTAAAGTAGCATGTAGATAGCTAAGGTATTAGTTAGAGAATGGGTATTAGATCTAAAGTGGAAATCATAGGTGATAAGATACCAAGTTAGTAACTAATACTAAGATGTTATATATATACTAGTAGATATATAAGTTATTGTGTATATGGATACATAGAGTATCTTATTATCTAGTATATAGATATATTAGTACTATTAGCTAGTATAACTAGTTTGACTAAGGTTGACCTAGTTTGACCTGGTTTAGCTAGTGAGTTCTAGAAATTGCCTAGACGAGCATATTTTTGTGCATTTAGCTCATTTATCAATTTATTATACCAATTTGACATGCCATTCATCTATAGGTGTGTGTGACACCAGCCCAGATATCGAGATATATCATTTGCTCAGAACCTCTGGCAAGTACATTATCTGATAGTTTCCTTATTTGATAGCCTCAATGTTCATGTATTTAGTATTGATATATTTGATTCTTGACACGATGGTTTCATGGATTGGTATACGTGGATCTTGGTTATGAGATATTTTTGTCGTGCTTACTGCAGCTCCACCTCAACGCGCACGATTGGTGGAATGTGCATCGACGATCTCTTCAATTTGACCATGGAGAGGAGGCGATCTCGTGGATGACTTTTCGTGCCGCGTTTGAAGAGGAGTTTATACCCCCTCCAATACGATATAAGATGGAGAATGATTTCGTGCAACTGAGGCAAGGTAGCATGACAGTTAAGTAGTATTCTGCCGAATTCAACCGACTCTCCAAATTCGCTAGCGCCTATTTACCTGATGTAGCGAGTCGATCTAGAAGGTTTGAAAGTGGTCTGCGTCCTGCTATCTATGCGCATGTGGTCGTTCATCAGTACGAGACAATACGGGAAGTCATGAATCTCGCTCTATCTCTTGAACCACAGTATCCTTATATTGCTGCCGGCGCCGTGCATACCTCCAGTCCCAAACGTCATAGCAACGAGAAAGGAAACAACACTGCAAAGCGACAAAACGATGGTGGCCATCAGAAAAGGAACCAAGGAAATGGGTTATGCTTCTATTGTAAGAAGCCGGGGCACACCACAAATGACTGCCATATCAGAAAGGGTCTGTGCTTCAACTGTGGCGGTCCATGCCACATATTTCAAAATTGTCCCCTCCCCTCTAAGCTTCTGCCTCAACATAATAATCTATAATGGTAGGTTCTATTCCTAAGTTTCAGGACGAAACTTCCAATTAGTTGGGTAGGATGTGGCGCCCCGTTCCTCCTATTCGAGGAGCGCGGCTAAGAAACACAAGATGGTATCGTTCGATCGGGATAGATTGAAACAAGAACTTATCCTCGTTATGGATTTGCTTCTTCAGAATCGATTCCCATATTCAGTAGACCGTGCCCCCGGGATCGACTTAGCGGCAGAGTCAGGAGGGACCTCTCCGCTGTTATCTTTGTTGTCTTGGATTTCGATGTCGCTTGTTGCTTTCGTACTTTGAGTTGATTTTTGGATTTGCTTGGGTTTTCTTGAAAGGTTTCGATGGATTTTATTATTTTCGTTCATTGAATTGCACTTCAATTCCGAGATTGGAAAGAGTGGAAGAGGTATTGATCAAGCTGTTCGTCGATGCAGGTGAACGAGCAGTAGGCGGCTTACGAGCGGAGTCTTGAAGCGCCTCTTCCTTCTCCCTTCCAACCTACTAAGTGAGTGGCTACCATCCCGATTAGCTATCCCTTCTTCCAAGATTCACACCTAAAACTCTTACATTCTTGTTGCCCCGATCAGACGATACCAAGTAATAACTAAAAGATGTCAAGATAAAAAGGGAATAGACTTGGATTATATTGCTTGTCATTCAACTTGGAAACAATTACTTATACTGCATACTTGTTCATTTGGAATGATCGTCATATGCTTCAATTTTAGTTAGAATATATTTTTCTTCTATAAATTATGCTATGCATATGGAACATACTTTGCTTTGCCATAAATTGATCAGAAAGACTATGCAAAACTGTTTATGTTATGGAACTGGTATTGAACTTGAAATAGACTAGAAACGTGCATAAATAAATGGAAGAACTTAACGAACATCGTGATCACGGACAACTTGTGCACAAGGTTTTGGAGGTTTCGCGGACGGTCGCCAGGGCACTGGGACCGATCCGATCCGGACGGAACATATGGATTAATTAATTGGAATTGAGGAAGAAAGCTGCATGTGGCAGGGCTTGCCACCTGCTTCGCATATCGTTTTCTATCCCGTGACTACAACTCGTCCCTTTGTGGCATCATGCCAATGATCTATATTGTTTATTTAAACCTGTTGCAAACTAACTTGTGTCTTCGTGGCAGGGAAGGCAGGGTAAGTATTGTGCAGGTGGTTTAGACGGACAGGTAAAAGCCACCGAACGGTGGCAAGTTCATTTCAGTAAATTCTATATGCTGCTTACTTGTAAATAAACTAAGACAAGATAGAAAGATCATAATAAATATGCATGCTTCATATAAACAACGTGTTGATTGGTATAGTTGGGTTAGCTCGCCTTCACCTGTATGTTTCGATATACTGACCCTCGTTAAAACAGGTTCCCCGCACTAAGGCAAACTGAGCGAGGAGCCGAAGTCGTCTTCCCGATTAAGTCTAGCTGTAGGCGCATCCTGATCGCGCCGCATTTTGAAGTACTTGAAGGCAGGAGCTTGCAATTCTGTACACAATGCAGCTCCGTGGCAAAGCCGTCCTTCAGCCGGGAGGTCTTTATCATTTTGAAGTTTAGTAAAGGGATGTAATGTACAGGACTGCTATCTCATTTTGAGTCAACACTTTTGTAAGCCCGTGAGACAATTAGCTGACTCGTTCAAGAGTTTGTAATAGATGTTCATTAATAATAAAGAGAAGTTTTTCATATTTCAAATCTGTGTTTCAATTTATCTGCATACTCTGAATATGTGCTCGTTATGCAAAATACTCTAGTCTTGTGCGGGTGCAACCTCAGGCCCGCACATCGGTCACGATTCGAGGGATGCTCCAACGATTCTACGGAATCGGATCGTGACATAATGGTATCAGAGCACAGATTCAAGTTTCTTCTCGCTTTGGAAAAGTTCCTTTAACGATCAAATTCCTGTGCGAACTCTTGAACTCGTTAGGCCAAAATAAGATACGTTCATGTAATAAGTCCATAATACATTATGATCCTAACGTAATTTACCTTCTTTTGAAGGAATGGCACCAGCGCAATCCTCAGCGCTAGCACCGAACAAAACACAAGGCCAAGAAAGTAGTTCGGGCACTTCGGAAAGCTCTCGGAGCCAACGGGGCATGTCTCAAGTCGATCCGCTTGAGCGGGTGATGCAAATGTTAGAATCACAACGACAAAGAGATGATGCTCGCCAAGCCAAGTTCGAAAGCAATCTAGAGGCCCGATTCTCAGTCCAACAGAAGCAGGTAGATGCCCTGCAACAGATCATGCAGACTTTGGCCTCCAACCATTCCGCGGCAACAGCAGCGACTCCGGTGGAGTAGCCCGTGCTTGAAGTTGAGATACCTCAAATTCCAAGGCCGAGGGAAGTGACTGCCTTCGACTTTGGCCACTTCAAGAAAGTCTGCAACACCCCATTCAATGGGACTGAGGAACCAATTGTGGCTCTAGATTGGTTGGCCGAACTTGAAGACCACTTCGCTCTGCTAGTGGTCCCCGAAGAGAAGTGCGTCACATACGCGCAACTGCAGCTCCGCCTCAACGCGCACGATTGGTGGGACGTGCATCGACGATCTCTTTAATTTGACCATGGAGAGGAGGCGATCTCGTGGATGACTTTTCGTGCCGCATTTGAAGAGGAGTTTATACCCCCTCCAATACGACGTCAGATGGAGAATGATTTCGTACAACTGAGGCAAGGCAGCATAACAGTTAAGCAGTATTTCGCCAAATTCAACCGACTCTCCAAATTCGCTAGCGCCTATTTACCTGATGTAGCGAGTTGAGCTAGAAGGTTTGAAGGTGGTCTGCATCCTGCTATCCATGCGCACGTGGTCGTTCATCAGTACGGGACAATGCGGGAAGTCATGAATCTCGCTCTATCTCTTGAACCACAGTATCCTCATGTTGCTGCCAGCGCTGTGCATACCTCCAGTCACAAACATCATAGCAATAAGAAAGGAAAAAACACTGCAAAGCGACAAAATGACGGTGGCCATTAGAAAGGGAACCAAGGAAAAGGGTTATATTTCTATTGTAAGAAGCCGGGGCACACCGCAAATGACTGCCATATCAGAAAGGGTCTGTGCTTAAACTGTGGCGGTCCAGGGCACATATTTCGAAATTGTCCCCTCCCCTCTAAGCTTCTACCTCAACATAATAATCAAGCTGTTCGTCGATGCAGGTGAACGAGCAGTAGGCGGCTTACGAGCGGAGTCTTGAAGCACCTCTTTCCTTCTCCCTTCTAACCTACTAAGTGAGTGGCTACCAACCCGATTAGCTATCCCTTCTTCCAAGCTTCACACCTAAAACTCTTGCATTCTTGTTGCCCCGATCAGACGATACCAAGTAATAACTAAAAGATGTCAAGATAAAAAGGGAATAGACTTAGATTATATTGCTTGTCATTCAACTTGGGAACGATTACTTATACTGCATGCTTGTTCATTTGGAATGATCGTCATATGCTTCAATTTTAGTTAGAATACATTTTTCTTCTATAAATTGTGCTATGCATATGGAACATACTTTGCTTTGCCATAAATTGATCAGAAAGACTATGCAAAACTGTTTATGTTATGGAACTGGTAGTGAACTTAAAATAGACTGGAAACGTGCATGAATAAATAGAAGAGCTTAACGAACATCGTGATCACGGACAACTTGTGCACAAGGTTTTGGAGGTTTCGCGGACGGTCGCCAGGGCACTGGGAACGATCCGATCCGGACGGAACATATGGATTAGTCAATTGGAATTGAGGAAGAAAGCGGCATGTGGCGGGGCTCGCCACCTGCGTCGCATATCGTTTTCTATCCCGTGACTACAACTCGTTCCTTTGTGGCATCATGCCAGTGATCTATATTGTATATTTAAACCTGTTGCAAACTAACTTGTGTCTTCGTAGCAGGGAAGGCAGGGTAAGTATTGTACAGGTGGTTCAGACGGACAGGTAAAAGCAACCGAACGGTGGCACGTTCATTTCAGTAAATTCTATATGCTGGTTACTTGTAAATAAACTAAGGCAAGATAGAAAGATCACAATAAATATGCATGCTTCATATAAACAACGTGTTGATTGGTATAGTTGGGTTAGCTCGCCTTCACCAGTATATTTCGACATACTGACCCTCATTGAAACAGGTTCCCCGCACTAAGGCGAACCGAGCGAGGAGCCGAAGTCGTCTTCCCGATCCAGTCCAGCTGTAGGCGTATCCTGATCGTGTCGTATTTTGAAGTACTTGAAGGCAGGAGCTTGCAACGCTGTACACAATGCAGCTCTGTGGCAAAGCCGTCCTCCAGCCGGGAGGACTTTATCATTTTGAAGTTTAGTAAAGGGATGTAATATACAGGACTGCTATCTCATTTTGAGTCAACACTTTTGTAAGCCCATTCGGCAATTAGCTGACTCATTTAAGAGTTTGTAATTGATGTTCAATATCAATAAAGAGAACTTTTTCATGTTTCAAATCTGTGTTTCAATTTATCTGCGTACTCTGAATATGTGCTCGTTATGCAAAATACTCTAGCCTTGTGCGGGCGCAACCCCAGGCCCGCACGGCGGTCACAATTCGGGGGATGCCCCAACGATTCCACGGAATCGGGTCGTGATAATAGTTAGCAGATCATGTCCCTCACGTGTGATCACGCTAGCTCACCTTTTTTATATAGTCCGTGTTAGGCCCAAGACGATCATATTATCTTACTAATATTTTAAGGCATATTTATATATATATAATTTCCTTTATTCCAGTTTATTATATTATTGTCCCTTACCATACTGTTCTCAGTTATTGCCATTATTTATCGTGATAATATTTCTCGTGATACATGCTAGTTCAGTTACTTCCATTATTTATGTTCATTGCTATTACCGTTTTTAGTTTCTGTCAATTATTGGAACTCCTATTTGGGTTGTACTTTGATATAATCCTGATTGGATATATTTTTTAGATGATTCATTAGAGGACTGGTGTCCTATGTACTACGGGTCACAGGATGGCGAGCCAGTTGAGTTATCACCCGTAGAGCTTGTTGAGTTTGCACTAGTAGTTGATGAGGCATAGTTAGTTTATTCATGAATTTGTATATGTCAGTTAGATTTTGGTTTGTATTATTATTTGATGTATTTTGTTGAGAATAGACTTGGACTTATGATGTATTTGTGACTCTTTTCTTTCCTCCAATTCCATATCATGCCTTATCATCCTCTAGTTTGATATTGTGATTGAGTATTGTTTACCATTACCATATTATCATATTGTCCTCCATTTGGAGTTGAGATAGCATGACAGGTACCTTATATATATTTTATGATATGCGTATATAGTATTGTTGACATAGACAATGTTCTACCTCTAATGTTGTGGCTTAGGCTGGACATACCCACGTACTCATGTCCTTACACCGGGTGCGGGTCATGACACATTTTTGTGGTGGTCCATGCAGGTCTCTGGCTTCGCACCTAGTGCAATGTCAAGGTAGTAGTACTCAGACTTAGAGTATTACTACAAGCCGTCTATAGGATGGGAGGATACTCAATCACTACTAGGAAACATTTCTATCTATTGAATTGCTATATTTATCATTCAGAATAATTTCTTTCTTTGGAATATTACTGTCCTTCTTTGATGCTATCATATCCTGTGTAATATTTATTTCTTTATTTGAATCTGTCTCCAGGATGTCTCCGAAGACTCGATCGCAGCACTCTGGAGCGATTTTAGCGAGGTCCGTTACTTCGTCACCTCATAGAGATCAAGCAATGACTGTTCCGTCTTCTTCCGAACAGAGGATTGCTTCACCAGTCAAGGTGGGCATTTCAGTAGCAGCTTTTGGGGGTGCTCTACCACCAGTTTTAAGGATTGTTCCATCAGTCACGGAGGATCTTCCACCACCATCATCCATGCCAGCAGACGGGACACAGATATTCGCTATTTTCCAGGAGATGATGGCGGCATAACAGAGATAGACATACGCTCTATGTCAGGGAACCGAGAGTTTTGACCAACTAGCACTAGCTACTGTAGATAGGGTAACACTTGTTCAGCCACAGACTATACCGCTTTATCCCGTATCGTACCAGCCGAGGCCGGGTACCATCATTGACTTCAAAAGGATGGAGCCCAAGGACTTCAAGGGCATCGAGGGGATATTATACGCGGACGATTGGATCAAGGATGTTGAGAGAGCCTTGAGGCTAGCACAGATCCCGGAGGGCTTACGGGTGGAGGAAGCGTACAGCCAGATGTTCGATATTGTGCTGATATGATTCTGCATGGACCCGAGGATCGCAGTGCCTGGACTGACTTGGGAAGCTTTCAAAGCAATTTTTAAGGAAAAGTTCTTTTCAGATGTGGCTCTGAGTGCTTTAGAGATCCAGTTCCTAGATATCATCCAGGGAAATATGACGATGGACGAATATGCAACGGAGTTCTGCAGGCTAGGCAGATTTATAGAGGGACAAAATCCTTTAGGTAAGGTCCGAAAGTTTCGGAAGGGTTTTATCAGGGAGATCAAATCTCTTACTAGAGGACACCGCACAGCTACCTTTCAGGATATCCTGATGGACGCACAGAGGGCAGAAGATGACTTGGAGCTCAAATCCAAGAGGATGTGAGACACATCAGGAGGAGCTAGCAGTAGTACGCGTCCAACGAAACGACCCCATTTCAAGCAATAGAGGACCTTCCAACAACAAATACAAAATTTTCGTTCACCATTCTGAGCACCGACACAACAGGCTTACCAGGCCCCAAGACCAGCACAACATGTCCCGCAGTGTACTCACTGTGGGAAGATTGGAAGGTCCTTACGCTCTTTGTCAAGGAACCGAGAGTTTTAACCAACTAGCACTAGCTACTGTGGATAGGGTAACACTTGTTCAGCCACAGACTATACCACTTTATTCCGTATCGTACCAGCCGAGGCCGGGTACCATCATTGACTTCAAAAGGATGGAGCCCAAGGACTTCAAGGGCATCGAGGGGATATTGTACGCGGACGATTGGATCAAGGATGTTGAGAGAGCCTTGAGGCTAGCACAGATCCCGAAGGGCTTACAGGTGGAGGGAGCGGGCAGCCAGATGTTCAAAATTGTACTGATATGGTTCTGCATAGACCCGAGGATCGCAGTGCCATGACTGACTTGGAAAGCTTTCAAAGAGATTTTTAAGGAAAAGTTCTTTTCAGATGTGGCTCTGAGTGCTTTAGAGAGCCAGTTCCTAGATATCATCCAGGGAAATATGACGGTGGACGAGTATGCAATGGAGTTCTGCAGGCTAGGCAGATTTATAGAGGGATAAAATCCTTTAGGTAAGGTCCTAAAGTTTCGGAAGGGTTTTATCAGGGAGATCAAATCTCTTACTAGAGGACACCGCACAACGACCTTTCAGGATATCCTGATGGACGCACAGAGTGCAGAAGATAACTTGGAGCTCAAATCCAAGAGGATGTGAGACACATCAGGAGGAGCTAGCAGTAGTACGCGTCCAACGAAATAACCCTATTTCAAGCAATAGAGGACCTTCCAACAACAAAGGCAAAATTTTCGTGCACCATTCTAAGCACCGACACAACAGGCTTACCAGGCCCCAAGACCAGCACAACATGTCCCGCAGTGTACTCACTGTGGGAAGATTGGACATACATGGGAGGTCTGCAAGAAGTGGCTTGGAGTGTGCCTCTATTGTGGAGAGCCAGGCCACCAGTTGAGGGAGTGTCTAGTGGCTCCAGTTCGAGCAGGACATAGAGTAGCACTGGCACATAGAGCACCGTTAAGACCCCATGTGGGATAGCAGAGGGGCCTCCTTTATAAACTCAATAGCAGCATTTTGTCCAGTACCAGCAGTAGAAGCGAGTTGCACCACGAGGGCAAGCTTTCGCCATGGCAGTTGAGGAGCCATTCAGAGATTTGATATCAGGTTCAGTTCTTCTTTATTCTATTCCATCTTATACTTTATTTGATTCTGGTACTTCACATTCTTTTTTATCTGTATCCTTTGATCTTAAGCATCGATTAGAGTCTGAACCCTTGGATAGGACTTGCAAGATCACGACTGGAGGGGGCATTATCCTAGTCAGTGATGTTTGCAAGGATCGAAGAGTTATACAGGGAGGCCAGGAGTTGAGCGCGTGCTTACTCGTAATGCCACTTTCGAGCTACAACATTGTACTCGGGATGGATTGGTTGAGTAGGCACCATGCCAGTATAGATCATCGTAGAGGCCAAGTTTTATTTTGACCGCCAGGAGAGCCAGAGTTTAAGATTTTCAGAGAAAAAATAGAGCAGAGCGAGGATGCCATCTGTGGAGTCATGGTGGAAAAGAAGGAGTTGGCACATCTATTGATAACAGAGTTCATAGATTTTTGTCCAGAGGATTTGCCGAGTTTGCCACCAGACCGAGATGTTGAGTTCTCTATAGATTTGGCCAGACGCAGAGCCGATATCTCAGCACGTCTATAGAGTCAACAACAGCGAACTTGTATAGTTGAAGAAGCAGGTGGATGAGTTCCAGGATATGCTTCATTCGATCCAGTTCATCACCATGGGTTACTCCATTATTGTTTGTACCGAAGAAGGAGGGGTCGGTACCCATGTGTATCGATTACAGGGCTCTGAACAAACTAACTATCAATAACAAATACCCGCTGACGAGGATTGATGATCTCTTTGATCAGTTGAGCGGAGCGAAGGTATTTTTGGAAGATAGACTTGAGGTCAGGTTACTACCAGGTGAAAGTGAAGAAGGAATGTCACACCCGAGTCCAGATTAGGTATTTCTTGAATTTCTAGAATTTAATTTTTTCTAATAATGTATTCCTTCTATATTTCTCATGTTGGTTTCTGTCATTTTATTTATTGTTATTTTTTTGTTGTTGAGAGAGACTACCCGAGACCAGTAGAATATCCATTGGCATTGCTATATACCTGGTTTAGGACCCACATGTAGAATGGATACTTGGTTCGGTTCATTTGACTTAACCCATGACTAAACCATATTTCTCTCCTATTAGTATATATATATGAGCTTTTCTCTCTTTCCTCTTTCTTCTTCTTCATTTTTATTTTCTTCTTCCTTGCTCCATTCTCCCTCACCCCCGTGCACCTCCCCTAGCTGAACCCAAGCACCGGACCTATCTAGGAAGAGGTCACTGGACACTTAGGCAAGTACATCTTGCTCAATGATGAAACTTTAATTTTTAAATATTTCACATATATATTATTTTTTTTTAAAAATTATTTGATGGAAAATGGTCCCTTTGTGTTCCTCATCATTTTTAGTTCTTGGAGTTTTTGGTTTTGGTGGACGAATTTTGGTAGGACTTAGTTTTAAGTTAGGATTTTCCATGGGTTCCATGAGTTTTTTTGGTTTTGATATATTAAAACTTAGTATTTTCGAAAACTAGTTATTCATTATGTTAGAGCTTTTCATTAAGTTTAATTTAACTTTTGTTTTACTTGATTTGGAGTTAAAATAAAGTTTTTATGAAAAAAATAATTTTTTGGTTTTTGGAGCTTTCGGCTATGGTTGAACCTGCTGTTGGAGAAGACAAAGTCTTCATACGGCCAGAGACCTATGCGACAGAGAGCGATATGCAGTCCGAGAGGGTTATACGGCCTGAAATCCTTACCGCATACTGACATCATGCGTCTACCTTGTTGGATGCATGACTGTTTATTACGCGAAGTATTCTGGAGCTAATCCTTGAACTGCTTGTATTTTCACTCGTTGAAGGAATAAAAAATTTGCTAAATCCAAGAAGGGCATCTATGTGGCAACCTGAGCATGCGGCAAGCGGACTTATACGACATTGGTACTATGCGCCTCTTCTCTTTTGCCGCATAACTCTGCTTCATCCTTGCACATCTTTTTATGATTCTTGTCTTTTTCCTCCTGACACACTTTATGTCATGTCACATCAATCACTTTATGTCACCTTACTGACACTTTATTTATTGACAAATCAATCAACACTTGCCTCAAGGAGTAGACTTTAACCCTGAGCATGCGGCCAGTGGGTGCATGCAGCAAGAGAGTGCATGCGGCCAGTGGGTGCATGCGGCCAGTGAGTCCATGCGGCCAGTGAATGCATGCGGCCAGTGAATCCATGTGGTCAGTGGGTGCATGCGACCAGTGAGTCCGTGCGGCCAGTAGGTGCATGAGGCAAGTGAGTCCATGCGGCTAATGGGCACATGCGGCTAGGAATTCTTGTGTGCATTTTGTGTTCCTTTTAATTATGTTCATTTAGTAATTTCTTTTAGTGATTATTGTTGTGTGCTTCCTTATGTTGATACAAGTTTATGTTACTAGAAAGTTTTATATATAGTTCACGAGACAAGTTTATTTACAAGTTCACAATCCTCACGACACCATGGAAATATTTGTGTATGGGAATCTATTGTATTTGGCATCGGGCAATCGAGTGTGGGTATTGCCCAATGTATCGTGTGTTGCGAATGGGATATCTCGTGAATAGCTCATACTCGTGACTCGCCATTCTAGGAAGTTATCAAGTGTCCACGACTCGAGAACTTGAAATAATTTAGTAATGACTAAACAAGATAAGAATTTTCTGGCTCATTGGGAGGGAAAATATTACACTACCGGCTATCCCGAACTCTAAGGGCCCCATGCAACATGGAACAACCCTGCTAGGAAAGGGTTCCATGTCTGTCCAAGTTTATACGGGCTACGGAACTACGAGACAAGTTTATATACAAGTTTATGTTTATAAAGCAAGTTTATGATCACAAGTTTATGTTTATGCTTATAAGCTCAATTTTTGTTTCTGATAAAGTAATAAGTTATGTTGTAGCGATATTGAATGTGCATTTAAGTCTACTCGACAAGCGTACCCTTGGCCATCCGGGTTGACTACAGTGCCGGTGGTAGCAATATTCTTAAAACATACATTTAGTAATTAAGGCCTGTGACAACCCTAGTAAGTTAAACGTAGCAAGCCGTATAGTTGTTTGGTCGTACAACGAATGTTGTTACTTTCATTTATTGCTCGCTCTTCTAGTTTTATTTTTCTTTTGGCGTGTGGTTAGGGTACTAAGTTCTGCTCGGGTGAAGGTCTGTAACCCTGGTCCTTATTTGATTTAAGGGTTACGGTCCAGATCAGAGTAGTTTCTATGCCCTCTTGTCGTTCGTCACCTTACTTTTTTTTTAAGCATTTTTGTTATTAGTTCTTACAGTTATATTTTGAGACAAGTACATTGGTACCGTACAAGTCTCGATCTGCGTTTATTTTTATTTTTCTCTTTTCTGATAATATTGTGGTATATTTTGTCTATCATCTTGAGCTCCTTTGTGGTACTTGTTAAATGGGGTTCTGGCCCCACTGGGTTTGTATGGCCATATTACCCCGAGGAGAACTAGGATCCATCGCATATCTAGCAAATGGCTCGCACTCGTAGGACTGCGACCGAAGCTCGTGAGTGGGTTTCCTTCTTCTACCCCTTATCTTGATTACTTTATTTTATGGTGTTTAGCTAGGGGCAGAGTTAGCTCCTTTTATTTTGAGACTACAGTCAACATAATGTATATATTAGACCATGGCTGGTATATTTGATCATGTATTATTATACTCTGCTAGTGCCGTATTTTGTATTCACTAGCTTTATGATCATATATGACATTTAATTTGGGACACCTCTTTACTTTCATGTATAATATACTCTTGTATTTATGTTGATGGATTGAGATAATAGGATTTTTCGACCTTAGGACTAACGTCATAGCATGCTAGAGTTCACCCATTTGTCTTCTAGACAGCCTTAAAACATTGCGGCTTACTTCGATATTCTGTAAGGTGCGGTTGGCCATGTCATTCCTTGTATTTATTCAGTATTCTGGGAGCGGGGCATGGCATAGTTTTAATGGTGGCCCATACAGGTATATTTTTCAGACTTGTGGGAGGACTCATCTTGTTAGAATCTCAATCCTCTATTTTCTTCGATTGAACTCCACTTATAATATGTACTTCTCGCTCTCCTTGAACTTCAAACTTGCTTGACATGATTGATCCATTCTCGTCCCATGTTGATATCCTTGTGTCCTTATCCTTTAGGGACACCCCACCTGCTCCTCCTTTTGAGTGTTTTGTTGCACCGATAACTCCAACAGATCCAATAGGCCAGGGCCAGATTTTGATATTGAACCAAGGGCAAGATTTAGTAGCTTTCATCAGCCAGCTCCACAAGTCACGCATACCCGACCAGCACAATCAACTTTACCAGTCTTGCCGGGACGGCTAGTTGAGCTCGCCCCGCCGTTCTTGCCATCCCAGCCAGCCCAAACAATACCGCCAGTTCTTCCCGTACAACCAGGGCATGCAGGCTCATAATCCATGTTAGAGATGATCCAAGCCATGATGATAATACAACAACAACAACAACTCCAGCTCCAGCAATAAGTGGTCCAACTCTACCATCTGTTTCAGCAAGGACAAGAACATACCAATATTACTCTTTGCCAGGGAGTTAGAGTAGCACTCTAGAGTGCCCGTACTTTGTACGATATCTTAACGAAAATTCTCATGTGTCCATTCATTGAGATTTCAAACCAACACAGGGTTAACTAGGCAATAAAAATATGTAGTTCATGGGGAGGGAACAATATCCCTAGATCATGCCAACGAACCTTTCGACGTTGGCCTGGCCACCACAGATACTATATATCATCTGTCTTAATGGAATGCAGTATCTGACCTATTATAAATATGCCACGCCATTGTCTCCCTATAGGAACACTGGAATAATTAATACCGTGATCTAGCACAGTGGCCCTACGGGGAACTGGTATAATTCATAAAGTGGTGCATAATAATTTTCTGGCTCGGTTAGCCCATGTTCGACAATGGCGTGACCTGAGGATACCTATTTTTGTATTATTTTTGAGATAGTCTCAGAATCCACAATATCAAGTCGTACAAATGAATGGCCAATATATAACTTTGACTTGGTTGTGATTGTATTAATTCTGCTAGTAGTCTAGGGACAGGGACTATCATAGTGTGATGGTTCAACCATTGTCCTTGTTTGGTTGTAGGGTTGGGCCATTCTGCTGGGATATGTAATGGACCAAAATTATGACACATAACCTATATACCTATTTATTGCTTTGGGTTCTTTTACAATATGGCTACTAAAATTAAGACACAGGACCCGAAGGAAGCCACTACTATCTGGAGACGTTCTCTCCGATTCCTTTACGATACGGCTACTAAAATATTATATCGTCGTTCCTATGATGGGCTTCGTCTACGATGTCAATTCAATACAGAGGCAAATCAAGCACTCCATGAAGCTCATGATGGTGTTTGCGGTGCACACCAACCTGGTCTGAAGCTACAGGATCGTATCCGGAGGATGGATTATTATTGGTCGACAATTGTAGCAAATGTCGTCGACTATACAGGGAAGAGTCGGATGAGCCAAATCTATGCAGATTTCATCCACCAGCCCTCGGAATTCCTACACCCAACGGTAGTATTTTGGTCATTCGAAGCATGGAGAATGGACATCATTGGATCGATTAGTCGAACTTCATCAAAGGGACATTGGTTTATCCTGGCTATTACCGACTACTTCTCTAAGTGGGCGGAAGTTGTTCCACTCGCTGAAGTGAAGACATCAAACGTGATTAGATTTGTCAAACATCATGTTATATACCGATTCGGACTACCTCGGAGGATCATCCACGACAATGGTACACAGTTTGCAAGTCACACTTTCTACCAGTTTTGCGATAAAAAATAAATTCATAACGTAGCTTCGATTTCCTACAACTCAGCCGCCAATGGTCGGGCAGAAGCATTTAATAAGACTATCATAAAGCTCCTCAAGAAGTTTGTGTCATCTAACAAGCGCGACTGGAATGAGAAGTTGGACGAATGTCTCTGGGCCCATCGTACAACGGTCCAGACACCGACCGACAGTACACCTTTCTTTCTTGTCTACGGAAGCGAGGTTGTGCTTCCTCTATATGTCAAAATCTTCCTTTGTTAATTAAGGAGATTAGTTTAATTTATATTAGTTTAGAGCCTTTCCAATATAGCCCTTCTTAATTATTCTTCATAATTACCTAGAGAGGGGCACCTTGTATATTTAATGTTGCTTGGAGAGGAAGGAAAGGGGGCCGGCCACATAAAGGCTTCTTCATTCTCTCTCCTCTTCATTAGTTTATTTGATTTAGATCCCCAATTGTGTTCTTCCCTAAATTGACTCATCCCTCCATAATTTTAACCTAATTCACTCTCATTCCCTCTCAATTTTATCATCTAAGAAGCATTTAAGCTTGGATTGCAAGGAGCACTTGAAGGAAGATGAATTGGCAAGGAGATCGTGTCCTAATTGTGTCCATTGAGCATTTTATTGGGAATCCATCTTCCAATAGCTAAAATTTGAATCCAACCTTTAATTTAGACTATAATTCATATATTTAACCATTAGGAATCATCCCCTAGCTTATGGCTACCCATAGGATCAAGAATTAGGTCCATATGACTTGTATTATGAAAGTTACATGGTAATTTATGTCCAATTAAGGGAAATTACGAGATTGACACATTAATTGTGTGTCATGAGACCAATTAGATCTAATTAGATATAGATCGGGGTTGTGGGACTAGGTACGTGTCCTCAATTTGATACGAGTAGATCATATCATGGTAATTTGTGATACAGTGTGATACATGACTTATTTTGGGTGTTTTGTATGAATTCTCTTTAATTCTTAGTATAGAAAGTTGTATTAGTTGTTATGTTGAGTATTTGATATATAAGAATGAGTATTGTGTAGTATTTTGGAATTTCCTACCTAGTTGGATATATATATAACTTGCTAGTTATATATTTGATGGGGTTAGTGTTAGTGTATTGGCGAGAATGTAGAATGTGAGTGAGTGTATGTGTTTGAGAGAGCTAAGTATGCCTTTAGGTATGAGAGTGAGAGAAAGGGGACTGTTTTAGTATGACAGTGCACTGTGTGCACTGTCTATTAGTAGCAGTAAGCAACAAGAGCAATCGGTAGGGATTAGAAGAGTATCGGGTTATGCACTATTGCAGCAACAACATGGATCATTAGCAGTATTAGTAGCAGCAGCATAGGCAGCAGCAGCAATAGTAGTATTAGTAGCAACAACATAGGCAGCAACAACAATAAAAGTATTAGTAGCAGCAACATAGGCAATAGCAGCATTAGTAATATGTAGTAGTAGGAGCATAAGCAGCAACAACATTAGCAGTATATAGTAGTAACAACATAGGAAGCAGCAACATTAGCAGTATGTAGTGGTAACAACATAGGCAGCAGTAGCATTAGCAGTATGCAGTAGTAGCAGCATAGGCAGCAACAACAACTGAGGCAAAGGACTTGGGTAAGTATCAGTAATGAGGGTGTGTTAGACAGTCATCAGTTCACCACAAGAAACTGAAACAGTAGGTAGCAGGCAGTGTCAAAGCACTGCAATAATGGGAGAAGTATCCCTTGAGTAATGCAGCATCGTGTGTGATGTGCAGTAGAACATCAGCTGATTTGATGTGCAGATAAAGCATCGATAAAGTGCAGGAGCAGCAGATAACTCTGATACTGAGTATATGCAATATAAATATATGGATGATGTATGTAAGTGTGGAGATCATGTTGAGGTTGACTGATAATAAGTGGTATCAGTAGGACTAAGGGGTGAGTGCTATATGCACAAGTGTAGGGAGGATAGTATGTATCATATTTTAATTGACGTAAGGTAATTAGAGTTAACTAAAGTAGCATGTAGATAGCTAAGGTATTAGTTAGAGAATGGGTATTAGATCTAAAGTGGAAATCATAGGTGATAAGATACCAAGTTAGTAACTAATACTAAGATGTTATATATATAGTGGTAGATATATAAGTTATTATGTATATGGATACATAGAGTATCTTATTATCTAGTATATAGATATATAGTGCTATTAGCTAGTATAGCTAGTTTGACTAAGGTTGACCCAGTTTGACCTGGTTTAGCTAGTGAGTTCTAGAAATTGCCTAGAAGAGCATATTTTTGTGCATTTAGCTCATTTATCAATTTATTATACCAATTTGACATGCCATTCATCTATAGGTGTGTGTGACACCAGCCTAGATATCGAGATATATCATTTGCTCAGGACCCCTGGTAAGTACATTATCTGATAGTTTCCTTATTTGATAGCCTCAATGTTCATGTATTTAGTATTGATATATTTGATTCTTGACACGATGGTTTCATGGATTGGTATACGTGGATCTTGGTTATGAGATATTTTTGTCGTGGTTACTCAGTGATCGCCGTATCGTGCTTCATGATTACTCAGTGATTACTGTGATATCTTAGTGATTATATAGACCATGATCATAGTGCATGATGTTATAGACCATATATTGTGATATACGTGTTATAACATGTCGTGATTAGGATCCATGTACTATTCGGAGGTTGGAGAAGTAATAATGGATATGTGATTATACCTTATAGTCCATGATTTAGTATAGCCCGCGATAGTTAGCAGATCATGTCCCTCACGTATGATCATGCTAGCTCACCTTTTATATATAGTCCATGTTAGGCCCAAGCCGATCATATTATCTTACTAATATTTCAAGGCACATATATATATATATATATATATATATATTATTTCCTTTATTCTAGTTTATTATATTATTGTCCCTTACCATACTATTCTCAGTTTTTGCCATTATTTATCGTGATGATATTTCTCGTGATACATGCTAGTTCAGTTACTTCCATCATTTATGTTCATTGCTATTACTGTTTTTAGTTTCTGTCAATTATTGGAACTCCTATTTGGGTTATACTTTGCTCCAATCCTGATTGGATATATTTTTTAGATGATTCATTAGAGGACTGGTGTCCTATGCACTACGGGCCACAGGATGGTGAGCCAGTTGAGTTATCACCCGTAGATCTTGTTGAGTTTGCACTAGCAGTTGATGAGGCATAGTTAGTTTATTCATGAATTTGTATATGTCAGTTACACTTTGGCTTATATTATTATTTGATGTATTGTGTTGAGATTAGACTTGGACTTGTGATACATTTGTGACTCTTTTCTTTCCTCCTATTTCATATCGTGCCTTATCATCCTCTAGTTTGATATTGTGATTGAGTATTGTTTACCATTACCATATTATCATATTGTCCTCCATTTAGAGTTGAGATAGCATGACAGGTACCTTATATATATTTTATGAAATGTGTATATAGTATTGTTGACTTAGACAATGTTCTACCTCTAATGTTGCAGCTTAGGCTGGACGTACCCACGTACTCGTGTCCTTACACCCAGTGCGGGTCGTGACACATTTTTGGTGTGGCCCATGCAGGTCTCTGGCTTCGCACCTAGTGCGATATCAAGGTAGTAGTACTCAGACTTAGAGTATTACTACAAGCCATCTATAGGTTATATGACTAAGGATATAAGATGGGAGGATACTCAATCACTACTAGGAAACATTTTTATCTATTGAATTGCTATCTTTATTATTCAGAATAATTTCTTTCTTTGGAATATTACTGTCCTTCCTTGATACTATCGTATCCTGTGTAATATTTATTTATTTGTTTAAATCTGTCTCCAGGATGTCTCCGAAGACTCGATCGCAGCACTCTGGAGCAGTTTTAGCGAGGTCCGTTACTTCGTCACCTCATAGAGATCAAGCAATGACTGTTCCGTCTTTTTACGAACATAGGATTGCTTCACCAGTCAAGGTAGGAATTTCAGTAGCAGCTTTTGGGGGTGCTCTACCACCAGTTTTAAGGATTGTTCCATCAGTCACGGAGGATCTTCCACTACCATCATCCATGCCAGCAGATGGGACACAGATATTCGCTATTTTCTAGGAGATGATGGCGGCATAGGAGAGACAAACATATGCTCTATGTCAGGGAATCAAGAGTTTTGACCAACTAGCATTAGCTACTGTGGATAGGGTAGCACTTGTTCAGCCACAGACTATACCGCTTTATCCCGTGCTATACTAGCCGAGGCCGGGTACCATCATTGACTTCAAAAGGATGGAGCCCAAGGACTTCAAGGGCATCGAGGGGATATTGTACGCGGACGATTGGATCAAGGATGTTGAGAGAGACTTGAGGCTAGCACAGATCCCGGAGGGCTTACAGGTGGAGGGAGCGGGCAGCTAGATGTTCGATATTGTGCTGATATGGTTCTGCATGGACTCGAGGATCGCAGTGCCTGGACTGACTTAGGAAGCTTTCAAAGGGATTATTAAGGAGAAGTTCTTTTCAGATGTGGCTCTGAGTGCTTTAGAGAGCCAATTCCTAGATATCGTCTAGGGAAATATGATGATGGACGAGTATGCAACGGAGTTATGCAGGCTAGGCAGATTTATAGAGGGATAAAATCCTTTAGGTAAGGTACGAAAGTTTCGGAAGAGTTTTATCTGGGAGATCAAATCTCTTACTAGAGGACACCGCACATCGACCTTTCAGGATATCCTGATGGACGCACAGAGGGCAGAGGATAACATGGAGCTCAAATCCAAGAGGATATGAGACACATCAGGAGGAGCTAGCAGTAGTATGGGTCCAACAAAATGATCCCATTTCAAGCAGTAGAGGACCTTCCAGCAGCAAAGAAAAAATTTTCGTGCACCATTCTGAGCACCGACACAACAGGCTTACCAGGTCCCGAGACCAGCACAACATGTCCCGCAGTGTACTAACTGTGGGAAGATTGGACATACATGGAAGGTCTGCAAGAAGTGGCTTGGAGTGTGCCTCTATTATGGAGAGCCAGGCCACCAGTTGAGGGAGTGTCTAGTGGCTCCAATTCGAGCAGGACATAGAGTAGCACCGGCACAGAGAGCACCGGCAAGACCACATGTGGGATAGCAGAGGGGGCCTCCTTTACAAACTCAACAGCAACATTTTGTCCAGCACCAGCAGTAGAAGAGAGGTGCACCACGAGGGCAAGCTTTCGCCATGGCAGTTGAGGAGCCATTCAGAGATTTGATATCAGGTTCAGTTCTTCTTTATTCTATTCCATCTTATACTTTATTTAATTCTGGTGCTTCACATTCTTTTTTATCTGTATCCTTTGATCTTAAGCATCGATTAGAGTCTGAACCCTTGGATAGGGCTTGCAAGATCATGACTGGGGGACATTATCCTAGTCAGTGATGTTTACAAGGATCAGAGAGTTATACTGGGAGGCCAGGAGTTGAGCGCGTACTTACTCGTAATGCCACTTTTGAGCTATAACATTGTACTCGGGATGGATTGGTTGAGTAGGCACCATTCCAGTATAGATTATCGTGGAGGCCGAGTTTTGTTTCGACCGCCAGGAGAGCCAGAGTTTAAGATTTTCAAAGAAAAAACAGAGCAGAGCGAGGATGCCATCTGTGGAGTCATGGTGAAAAAGAAGGAGTTGGCACATCTATTGATAACAGAGTTCATAGATTTTTGTCGAGAGGATTTGTCGAGTTTGCCACCAGACCGAGATGTTGAGTTCTCTATAGATTTGGCCAGACGCAGAGCCGATATCTCAACACGTCTATAGAGTCAACAACAGCGAACTGGTATAGTTGAAGAAGCAGGTGGATGAGTTTCAGGATATGCTTCATTCGATCCCGTTCATCACCATGGGGTGCTCCATTATTGTTTGTACCAAAAAAGTAGGGGTCGGTACACATGTGTATCGATTACAGGGCTTTGAATAAACTAACTATCAAGAACAAATACCCACTGACGAGGATTGATGATCTCTTTGATCAGTTGAGCGGAGCAAAGTTATTTTCGAAGATAGAATTGAGGTCAGGTTACCACCAGGTGAAAGTGAAGAAGGAATGTCACACTCGAGTCCAGATTTGGTATTTCTTGAATTTCTTGAATTTCTAGAATTTTTAGAATTTAATTTTTCCTAATAATGTATTCCTTCTATATTTCTCATGTTGGTTTCTGTCATTTTATTTATTGTTATTTTTTTGTTGTTGAGAGAGACTACCCGAGACCAGTAGAATATCCATTGGCATTGCTATAGACCTGGTTTAGGACCCACATGTAGAATGGATACTTGGTTCGGTTCATTTGACTTAACCCATGACTAAACCTTATTTCTCTCCTCTTAGTATATATATATATATATATATATATATATATATATATATATGAGCTTTTCTCTCTCTCCTCTTTCTTCTTATTCATTTTTATTTTCTTCTTCCTTGCTCCATTCTCCCTCACCCCCGTGCACCTTCCCTAGCTGAACCCAAGCACCGGACCTATCTGGGAAGAGGTCACTGGAATCTTAGGCAAGTACATCTTGCTCAATGATAAAACTTTAATTTTTAAATATTTCATATATATATTATTTTTAAAAAAAATTATTTGATGGAAAATGTTCCCTTTGTGTTCCTCATCATTTTTAGTTCTTGGAGTTTTTGGTTTTGGTGGATAAATTTTGGTAGAACTTAGTTTTAAGTTAGAATTTTCCATGGGTTACATGAGTTTTTCTTAGTTTTGATCTATTAAAACTTAGTATTTTTAAAAACTAGTTATTCATTATGTTAGAGCTTTTCATTAAGTTTAATTTAACTTTTGTTTACTTGATTTGGAGTTAAAATAAAGTTGTATGAAGAATTTTGTTTTTGTTTTTGGAGCTTTCGGCTATGGTTGAACCTACTGTTGGAGAAGACAAAGTCTTCATACGGCCAGCGACCTATGCGACAGAGAGCGATATGCAGTCCGAGAGGGTTATGCGGGCTGAACTCCTTACCGCATACTGACATCATGCGTCTACCTTGTTGGATGCATGACTATTTATTACGCGAAGTATTCTGGAGCTAATCCTTGAACTACTTGTATTTTCACTCGTTGAAGGAATAAAAAATTCACTAAATCCAAGAAGGGCATCTATGTGGCAACCTGAGCATGCGGCAAGCGGACTTATACGACATTGGCACTATGCGCCTCTTCTCTTTTGCCGCATAACTCTGCTTCATCCTTGCACATATTTTTATGATTCTTGTCTTTTTCTTCCTGACACACTTTATGTCATGTCACATCAATCACTTTATGTCACCTTACTGACACTTTATTTATTGACAAATCAATCAGCACTTGCCTCAAGGAGTAGATTTTAACCCTGAGCATGCGGCCAGTGGGTGCATGCAGCAAGAGAGTGCATGCGGCCAGTGGGTGCATGCGGCCAGTGAGTCCATGCGGCCAGTGAGTCCATGCGGCCAGTGAGTCCATGTGGCCAGTGGGTGCATGCGACCGGTGAGTCTATGCGTCCAGTGGGTGCATGAGGCAAGTGAGTCCATGCGGCTAATGGGCACCATTTTGTGTTCCTTTTAATTATGTTCATTTAGTAATTCCTTTTAGTGATTATTGTTGTGTGCTTCCTTATGTTGATACAAGTTTATGTTACTAGAAAGTTTTGTATGTAGTTTACGAGACAAGTTTATGTACAAGTTCACAATCCTCACGACACCGTGGAAATGATTGTGTATGGAAATCTATTGTATTTGGCATCGGGCAATCGAGTGTGAGTATTGCCCAATGTATCGTGTGTTGCGAATGGGATATCTCGTGAATAGCTCATACTCGTGACTCGTCATTCTAGAAAGTTATCAAGTGTCCATGACTCGAGAACTTAAAATAATTTAGTAATAACTAAACAAGATAAGAATTTTCTGGCTCATTGGGAGGAAAAATATTGCACTACCGGCTACCCCGAACTCTAAGGGCCCCATGCAGCATGGAACAACCCTGCTAGGGAAGGGATCTATGTCTGTCCAAGTTTACACGTGCTACAGAACTACGAAACAAGTTTATATACAAGTTTATGTTTATAAAGCAAGTTTATGATCACAAGTTTATGTTTATGCTTATAAGCTCAATTTCTGTTTCTGATAAAGTAATAAGTTATGTTGTAGTGATATTGAATGTGCATTTAAGTTTACTCGACAAGCGTATCCTTGGCCATCCGGGTTGACTGCAGTGCCGGTGGTAGCAATATTCTTAAAACATACATTTAGTAATTAAGGCCTGTGATAACCCTAGCTAGTTAAAAGTAGCAAGTCATATAGTTGTTTGGTCGTACAACGAATGTTGTTACTTTCATTTATTGCTCGCTCTTCTAGTTTTATTTTTCTTTTGGCGTGTGGTTAGGGTACTAAGTTATGCTCGGGTGAAGGTCTGTAACCCCGGTCCTTATTTGGTTTAAGGGTTACAGTCCAGATCAGAGTAGTTTCTATGCCCTCTTGTCGTTCGTCGCCTTACTTTTCTTTTTAAGCATTTTTGTTATCCGTTCTTACAGTTATATTTTGAGACAAGTATATTGGTACCGCACAAGTCTCGATCTGCATTTATTCTTATATGTCTCTTTTTTGATAATATTGTGGTATATTTTGTCTATCATCTTGAGCTCCTTTGTGGTACTTGTTAAATAGGGTTCTGGTCCCACTGGTTTTGTATGGCTAGATTACCCCGAGGAGAACTAGGATCCATCGCACATCTTGCAAATGGCTCGCACTCGTAGGACTGCGACCGAAGCTCGTGAGTGGGTTTCCTTCTTCTACCCCTCATCTTGATTACTTTATTTTATGGTGTTTAGCTAGGGGCAGAGTTAGCTCCTTTTATTTTGAGACTACAGTCAACATGATGTATATATTAGACCATGGCTGGTATATTTGATCATGTATTATTATACTCTGGTAGTGCCGTATTTTGTATTCACTAGCTTTATGATCATATGTGACATTTAATTTGGGATGCCTCTTTACTTTCATGTATGATATACTCTTGTATTTGTGTTGATGGATTGAGATAATAGGATTTTTTGACCTTAGGACTAACGTCATAGCATGCTAGAGTTCACCCATTTGTCTTCTAGACAGCCTTAAAATATTGCGGCTTACTTCGATATTCTGTAAGGTGCGGTTGGCCATGTCATTCCTTGTTTTTATTCAGTATTCTGGGAGTGGGGCATGGCATAGTTTTAATGGTGGCCCATACAGGTCTGTTTTTCAGACTTATGGGAGGACTCATCTTGTTAGAATCTTAATCCTCTATTTTCTTCGATTGAACTCCACTTATAATATGTACTTCTCGCTCTCCTTGAACTTCAAACTTGCTTGACATGATTGTTTCATTCTTGTCCCATGTTGATATCCTTGTGTCCTTATCCTTCAGGGATACCCCACCTGCTTCTCCTTTTGAGTGTTTTGTTGCACTGATAACTCCAGAAGATCCAATAGGCCAGGACCAGATTTCGATATTGAACCAAGGGCAAGATTTAGTAGCTTTTCATCAGCCGGCTCCACAAGTCACGCATATCCGACCAGCATAATCAACTCCACCAGTCTTGCCGGGACGGCTAGTTGAGCCTGCCCCGCCGTTCTTGCCATCCCAGCCAGCCCAGACAATACCGCTAGTTCTTCCCGTAAAACCAGGGTATGCAGGCTCATAATCCATGTTAGAGATGATCCAAGCCATGATGATAATACAGCAACAACAATAACAACTCCAGCTCCAGCAACAAGTGGTCCAACTCTGCCTTCTGTTTCAACAAGAACAAGAACAGACCAACACTACTCTTTGCCAGGGAGTTAGAGTAGCACTCGAGAACAGCGGGTGTTATACTCACAACTCGAAGATCAATGTTAGTTGCATGCACCAACCAAGTTCCTAAGTACGAAAGATGCAGTTTCAGCAAATTCTTGGCTCTAGGACTTTGAGGCCATCCTGGATGCAACCAAGACCCCAGATGATAAGAAGATAGCAATCGTAAAGCTATAATTATCAGATCTTGCCCGAGATTGGTGGGCAATACAAGAAATGGTGCTTCTGAAGCCCATTGAATGGAGGGCGTTCAAGGAGCATTTCCAGGAGAAGTATTTCTACACCACCGCCAAGTTCCAGCTCCAGCAGCAGTTCATAAACCTTCACCATAAAACTTGATCTGTCGACCAGTATGCTGTCGAGTTTTGTCGACTCAGCCAATTTGCTCCCCATATGGTAGCTTCCATAGAGGACCAAGACGAGATTTAAGCAAGGGTTACATCAGATTTGAGCAAGGGATACATCTTGAGTTTCAGCAGTTTACGGTGGGTCATAATTATACCACCTACGATGCCGTACTCAGGGCAGCTAGGCCCCAAGAACTTGTCGACCAAATATTAGTAACAAGGACCGGAGTCCAGAAGAGGTCATACTTATCCATGAGAGGCATCAATATTCAGTCCTCACCTCCCACACCAGCAGTCAGAACTCCTCGCCCGCCAGCACCTCCAGCCTCTACAGTAACCTCATACAATCTACCAGGCAGTCTGTATCAGCAGGATATTGCCACTGCGATAAGCGAGGGCACACCAAAGATCAGTGTAGGAGGGCCAACGGCCAGTATCTCAGATGTAGGGCATCTTACCATATGATTGGTTTATGCCCTCTTATGTACCTAGAAGCTTCTTCAGTACAACAGTTACCAGCTCCGCCTCGGACAGCGACTGAAGGCCCGCGAGGACCAGCATTAGAAGTTCGACCACTAGCCCAATGTCCTCTCCCGACGCAGACCCGTCAGTTCTAGCAGCAACATCTGGCACAATATGCACAAGTCCAACAAGCCCAACCAGCAAGACAGAACCAACATCAAGTTAGAGCCACAGCCCCTAGATGTTGGCCTGACGAAATATTTGGCAACCTAGAGCAGTTGATAGCCGAAGGTGCTAAAATTGTGGGTAAGATTTCAAGCTCTCTTTAGCTTTTCTTATTCTTGGGTTCTTGTCGAACGATCTCGTATTCCGATGCATTCGAATTGCGATAGTCGTCTCGATCCTTTCGGTGAGCAGAGGCGAG
Organism: Iris macrosiphon; assembly: GCA_036927795.1. Lineage (NCBI taxonomy): Eukaryota > Viridiplantae > Streptophyta > Magnoliopsida > Asparagales > Iridaceae > Iris > Iris macrosiphon. The sequence continues at coordinate 46,556,028 of JAYESA010000005.1, read as the reverse complement.
TTTTCGTCCTACTCTTTTCCCCTCGTATCTCGTGCTGTGTAATGTCTATCATGTAAACCGACTACGAAGGTACGTCCTGGATCGAAGTCGTCTTTGATAAGATCGTTGGTACCGACTTACTCAAGGCTTGGTTCTTGTCCATTTTGTGAGTCAACATAAGGCAAGCGAGGATGAATTCTAAATTGAATGACTCAGGGGTATATGTATCCATATGGCTCCATTTTCCCTAGTGTGATGCTTATGTGCATTTTATTCATTAGTTACTTTTACAGTTATTTTTATTTTAGTTACTTGCTTAGTATAATCCTTTGATTTATGATGTAATTTCTTGAGCTTTTTTGTGTGTTCCAGCTCGACTAGCCTTGGTAAAATTTTGAGGACTGAATTTTTCTAAGGAGGGTAGAGATGTCATACCCGATTCCAGATTTGGTATTTTTTGAATTTCTAGAATTTAATTTTTCCTAATAATGTATTCATGAATTATTTCTCATGTTGGTTCCTGTCATTTTATTTATCGTTATTTTTTGTTGTTATTGAGAGAGACTACCCGAGACCAGTAGAATATCCATTGGCATTTCCATAGACCCGGTTTAGAACCCGCACATATAATGGACACTTGGTTTGGTTCGTTTGACTTAACCCATGACTAAACCATCTTTTTCTCCTCTTAGTATATATATGAGCTTTTCTCTCTCTCATCTTTTTTCTTCTTCATTTTTATTTCCTTCTTTCTTGTTCCCTTCTCCCTCACCCTCATAATCCTTCACTAGCCGAACCCTAGCATTGGACCTAGCTAGGAAGAGGTCGTTGGACTCTTAGGCAAGTACATCTAGCTCCACGATGTACTAATAATGTCATACCCGATTCCAGATTTGGTATTTTTTGAATTTCTAGAATTTAATTTTTTCTAATAATGTATTCATGAGTTATTTCTCATGTTGGTTCCTGTCATTTTATTTATCGTTATTTTTTGTTGTTATTGAGAGAGACTACCCGAGACCAGTAGAATACCCATTGGCATTTCCATAGACCCGGTTTAGAACCCGCACATATAATGGACACTTGGTTTGGTTTATTTGACTTAACCCATGACTAAACCATCTTTTTCTCCTCTTAGTATATATATGAGCTTTTCTCTCTCTCATCTTTTTTCTTCTTCATTTTTATTTCCTTCTTTCTTGTTCCCTTCTCCCTCACCCTCATAATCCTTCCCTAGCCGAACCCTAGCATTGGACCTAGCTAGGAAGAGGTCGTTGGACTCTTAGGCAAGTACATCTAGCTCCACGATGAAACTTTGATTTTAGAAATTTTCATATATATGTTGTTTTTAAAATTTTATTTTATGGAAAATATTCCCCTTGTCTTCCTCATAATTTTTAGTTCTTAGAGTTTTTTTTTTGGTGGATAGATTTTGGTAGTTCTAAGTTTTAAGTTAAGGTTTTACATGAGGTCCATGAGTTTTTCTTAGTTTTGATCTATTAAAACTTAGTGTTTTCAAAAACTACTTGTTCATTATATTAGAGCTTTTATTAAGTACAATTTGGCTTTTGTTTTACTTAATTTGAAGTTAAAATAAAGTTTTTATCAAGAATTTTTTTTTTGATTTTTGGAGCTTTCGGCCATGGTTGAACCTGCTGTTGGAGAAGACGAAGTCTTTATGCGGCCAGCGACCTATGCGGCAGAGAGCTCTATGCGGCCTGAGAGGGTTATGCGTCCTGAACTCCTTACCGCATACTGACAGCATGCGTCCACCTTGTTGGTTGCATGACTGTTCATTACGCGAAGTATTTTGGAGCTAATTCTTGAACTTCTTGTGTTTTCACTCTCTGAGTAAATGAAAAATTCGCTAAGTCCAAGAGGAGCATCTATACGGCAACCTGCGCATGCGACACGCGGACTTATACGGCATTGGCACTATACACCTCTTCTCTTTTGCCGTATAACTCTGCTTCACCCTTGCACATCTTTTTATGATTCTTGTCTTTTTCTTCCTGACAAATTTTATGGCATGTCACATTAATCACTTTATGTCACCTGACTGACGCTTTATTTATTGACCCATCACTCAGCACTTGCCCCAAGGAGTAGACTTTAACCCTAAGCATACGACAAGTGGGTGCATGCGATAAGTGAGTGCATGCAGCCAGGGGGTGCTTTACGGCTAGTGAGTCCAAACGACTAGTGAGTGCATGCGGCCAGTGAGTCCATGCGGCCAGTGTGTGCATGCAAAAAGTGAGTCCATGCGGCCAGTGGATGCATGCGTTCAGGAATTCTTGTGTGCATTTTGTGTTCCCTTTAATTATGTTCATTTAGTAATTTTTTTTAGTGATTATTGTTGTGTTCTTCCTTGTGTTGATACAAGTTTATGTTACTAGAAAAATTTGCATGTAGTTCACGAGATAAGTTTATGTACAAGTTCACAATCCTCACGACACCGTGGAAATGGTTGTGTATGAAAATCCATTGCATTTGGCATCGAACAATCGAGTTTGAGTATTGCCTAATGTATCGCTTGTCGCGAATACGATATCTCATACTCGTGACTCATCATTCTAGGGAGTTCTCAAGTGTCCATGACTCGAGAACTTGAAATAATTTAGTAATGATAAAAGAAGATAAGAATTTTCTAGATCATTGGGAGGAAAAAATATTGCGCTACCGGCTACCTCGATCTCTAAGGGCCTCATACAGCATGAAACAACCCTGCTAGGCAAGGGCTCCATGACTGACAAGTTTACGCGTGCTACGGTACTACGGCACAAGTTTATATAAAAGTTTATATTTATAAAGCAAGTTTATGATCACAAGTTTAAGTTTATGCTTATAAACTCAATTTTTGTTTCTTATAAAGTAACAAGTTATGTTGTAGTGATGTTGAATGTCCATTTATGTTTACTCGACAAGCGTATCCTTGGCCATCCGGGTTGACTGTAGTGCCGATGGTAGCAATATTCTTAAAACATGCATTTAGTAATAAAGGCCTATGATAACCCTAGCTAGTTAATCGTAGCAAGCCGTAGAGTTGTTTGGCCGTGCAATGAATGTTATTACTTTCATTTATAGCTCGCTCTTCTAGTTTCATTTTTCTTTCGGAGCATGGTTAGGGTGCTAAGTTCTGCTCGGGTGAAGGTCTGCAACCCTGTTCCTTGTTTGGTTTAAGGGTTACGGTCCCGATCCAGAGTAGTTCCTATGCTCTCTTGCCGCTCGTCGCCTTACTTTCCTTTTTAAGCATTTTTGTTATCAGTTCTTATATTTATATTTTTAGATAAGTACATTGGTACCATACAAGTCTCGATCTGCATTTGTTCTTATATATCTCTTTTTTGCTAATATTGTGATATATTTTGTCTATCACCTTGAGCTCCTTTGTGGTACTTGTTGCTTGGAATTCTGAGCCCACTAGTTTTTTATGGCCAGATTACCTCGAATAGAACCAGGATCCACTGCACACCTATCAAATGGCTCATACTCGTAGGACTGCGTCTGAAGCTCGCGAGTAGGTTTTCTTTTTCCACCCCTCATCTTGATTACTTTATTTTGTGGTCTTTAGCTAGGGGCAGAGTTTGCTCCTTTTATTTTTGAGACTACGGTCAACATGATGTATATATTAGACCATGGCTGTTATATTTGATAATGTATTATTATACTCTGCTAGTATAGCATTTTGTATTTACTAGCTTCATGATCATATGTGACATATAATTTGGGATGCCTCTTTACTTTAATGTATAATATGCTCTTGTATTTGTGTTGATGGATTGAGATAATAGGATTTGTCGACCTTAGGGCTGACGTCATAGCATGCTAGAGTTCACCCATTTGTCTACTAGAGTTCACCTATTTGTCTTCGGTATTCTGCATGGTGCGGTTGGCCATGTCAGTCCTCGTATTTATCCAGTATTCAAGGAGTGGGGGGGGGGGTGACAAGGTTTTAGTGGTGGCCCATGCAGGTCTATTTTTTCAGACTTGTGAGGACTCATCTTGTTAGAATCTCAATCCTCTATTTTTTTTCGATTGTGCCTCTTTCCTTTTGTCGCATAACTCTGCTTCACCCTTGCACATCTTTTCATGATTCTTGTCTTTTTCATTCTGGTACACTTTATGGCATATCACATCAACCACTTTATGTCACCTCACTGACACTTCATTTATTGACCCATCTCTCAACACTTGCCGTAAGAAGTAGACTTTAACCATGAGAATGCGGCCAGTAGGTGCATGCGGCAAGTGAGTGCATGTGTTCCCTCCGGTTCTTTTATGATACGACTACTAAAATGATGTATCATTGTTCCTATGATGGGCTTCTGCTACAATATCAATCAAATACAGAGGCAAAGTAAGCACTCCATGAATCTCATGATGGTGTTTGTGGTGCACACCAACCGGGTATGAAGCTACAGGATCGTCTCCGAAGGATGGGTTATTATTGGCCGACAATGGTAGTAAATACCGGTGACTACGCAAGGAAGTGTTGGATGTGCCAAATCTATGCAAACTTCATCCACTAGCCCACGGAATTCCTACACCCAATGGTAGTATCTTGGTCGTTCGAAGCATGGGGAATGGATATCATTGGATCGATTAGTCCACCTACGTCTAAGGGACATCTGTTTATCCTGGATATCACCGACTACTTCTCTAAGTGGACGAAAGTTATTACACTCGCTGAAGTGAAGACATCAAACGTGATTAGCTTTGTCAAACATCACGTTATATACCGATTCAGACTATCTTGGAGGATCATCTACGACAATGGTCCATAGTTTGCAAGTCACGCTTTCTACCAGTTTTGCGATAAAAAATAAATTTAGAACGTAGCTACGATTGCCTACAACCCAACCACCAACGGTCGGGCAAATCATTTAATAAGATTATCATAAAGCTCCTCAAGAAGTTTATGTCATCCAAAAATCGCGACTGGAATGAGAAGATGGACGAATGTCGCTAAGCCTATCGTACAACGGTCCAGACACCGACCGACAATACACCTTTCTCTCTAGTCTACTGAAGCGAGGTTGTGCTCCCTCTAGATGTCCAAATCCCCTCACTTTGGGTGGTGTCATTACCACATATCTAGATGGGGATATTTTGGTTATTTAGTATAATCATTATTTAGTGATTAATATTTATTTATATTGTGCTAATTATTTAAATTTTGCTTGTGCTATTTAATTATGCGTTAGTGGGCTAGACTATGTTTATTTGGACTTTCCATTAGTGGACCCATTCGATTGTCATGACATATTGAGCCCAACATGAGACCAAACCTATTAGTTCATCTTTCTTTGTTAATTAAGGAGATTAGTTTAATTTGCATTAGTTTAGAGCCTTTCCAATATAGTCCTTCTTAATTATTCTTCATAATTAGCTAAAGAGGAGCACCTTGGATATTTGATGTTGCTTGGAGAGGAAGGGAAGGGGGCCGACCACATAACGGCTTCTTTATTCTCTCTCCTCTTTATTAATTTATTTTATTTAGATCCCCAATTGTGTTCTACCCCAAATTGACTCATTCCTCCATAATTTCAACCAAATTCACTCCTATTCTCTCTCAATTTCATCATCTAAGAAGCATTGGTGCTTGGATTACAAAGAGCGCTTGAAGGAAGAAGAATTGGCAAGAAGATCATGTCCTAATTGTGTCAATTGAGTATTTTATTGGGAATTCATCTCCCAATAGGTAAATTCTGAATCCAATCCTTAATTTAGACTCTAATTCATGCATTTAACTATTAGGAATCATCCATTGGCTTAGGGCTACCCATAAGATCAAGAATTAGGTCCATATGACTTGTATTATGAAAGTTATATGGTGATTTGTGTCCAATTAAGGGGAATTACAAGATTAACATATCAATTATGTCATGAGACCAATTAGATCTAATTAGACATAGATCAGGGTTATAAGACTAGGTACGTGTCCACAATTGGATACGAGTAGGCCGTATCATGATAATTTATGATACGGTGTGATATGTGACTCATTTTAGGTGTTTTGTATGAATTCTCTTCAATTCTTAGTGTAGGAAGTTGTATTAGTTATTATGTTGAGTATTTGATATATAGGAATAAGTATTGTGTAGTATTTGGGAATTTGGTACCTTGTTGGATATGTATCGTGGAGTATCCTCTATGTGCATGCCAAGTGTACAATTTAATACTCATAGTGTGTGTGTGTGTGTGTGTGTGTGTGTGTGTGTGTAGTATATATATATATATATATATATATATATATATATATATATATATATATATATATATATATATATATATATATATTCCACATATTCACCAATACACTAAACACTAACCCCATCAAATATATAACTAGCAACTTATATATATATATATATATAAGTTGCTAGTTATATATTTGATGGGGTTAGTGTTTAGTGTATTGGTGAGTATGTGGAATGTGAGTGAGAGTGTATGTGTTTGAGAGAGCTAAGTGTGCCTGTAGGTATGAGAGTAAGAGGAAGGGGACTGTTTCAGTATGACAGTGTGCACTATCTATTAGCAGCAATAAGCAGCAAGAGAAATCAGCAGGGATTAAAGGGTGTTGGGTTATGTACTATTGCAACAGTAACATAGAGCATTAGCAATATTAGTAGCAGCAATATAGGCAGCAACAACAATAACAGTATTAGTAGCAACAGCATAGGCAACATCATCATTAGCAGTATGCAGTAGTAACATCATAGGCAGCAACAACATTAGCAGTATACAGTAGTAACAGCATAGGCAGCAACAACATTAGCAGTATGCAGTAGTAACAGCATAGGCAGCAGCAACAACTGAGGCAAGGGACTCGGGTAAGTATCAGTGATGAGGGTGTGTTAGACAGTCATCAGTTCACCATTAGGAACTGAAAAAGTGGGTAGCAGGCAGTGTCAAAGCATTGCAATAAGGGGGGGGGGAGTATCCCTAGACCAATACAGCATCGAGGGTGATGTGCAGTAGCACATCATTTGATTTGATGTGCAGATGAAGCATCAATAAAATGCAGGAGCAGCAGATAATTCTGATACTGAGTATATGCAATATAAATATGTGGATGAGGTATGTAAGTGTGGAGATCAGGTTGAGGTTGACTGATACTAAGTGGTATCAGTAGAACTGAGGGGTGAGTGCTATATGTACAAGTATAGGAAGGATGCTATGTATCAGATTTCAATTGAGGTAAGTTGATTAGAGTTAACTAAAGTAGCATGTAGATAGCTAAGGTATTAGTTGGAGAATGGGTATTAGATCTAAAGTGGAAAACATAGGTGATAAGATACCAAGTTAGTAACTAATACTAAGATGATATATATATATATATATATATATATATATATATATATAGTAGTAGTAGTAGTAGTAGTAGTAGTAGTAGTAGTAGTAGTAGTATATATAAGTTATGGTGTATATGGATACATAGAGTATCTTATTATCTAGTATATAGATATATTAGTACAATTAGCTAGTATAGCTAGTTTGACTAAGTTTGACCCAGTTTGACCTGGTTTAGCTAGTAAGACCTAGAAATTGCCTAGAACAGCATGTTTTAGTGCATTTAGCTTATTTATCAATTTATTACACAAATTTGACATGTCATTCATATATAGGTGTGTGTGTGACACCAGCCCAAAAACCGAGATATATTGTTTGCTCAGGACTACAAGCGAGTACATTTTCTGATAGTTTTCTTATTTGATAGTCTATATGCTCATGTATTTAGTATTGATATATTTGATTCTTGACACGATGGTTTCACGGATTGGTATACATGGATCTTGGTCATGAGATATTATTGTCGTTGTTACTCAGTGATCGTCGTGTCGTACTTCGTGATTATTCAGTGATTACCATAATATCTTATTGATTATATAGATCGTGATCATAGTACATGGTATTATAGACCGTGCAGTATGATATACGTGTTATAACGTGTTATGACTTGGATCCGTGTACTAGTCGGGGTTGGATAAGTATTAGTGGATATGTGATTATACCTTATAGCACGTGATTTACTATACCCCGTCATAGTTAGCAGATCATGTCACTCACGCGTGATAACGCTAGCTCACCTTTTATATATAGCCCGTGTTAGGCCAAAGCCGATCACATTATCTTACTAATATTTCAAGGCACATTTATATATATATTATTTCCTTTATTCCAGTTCATTACTTTATTGTCCTTTACTATATTGTTCTCATTTTTTGCCATTATTTATCGTGATGATCTTTCTCATGATACATGCTAGTTCTGTTACTTCCATCATTTATGTTTATTATTATTACTGTTTCATAATTTTTTTTAATTATTGAAACTGCTATTTGGGTTGTACTTCGCTCCAATCATGACTGAATATATTTTTTAGAAGATTTATTAGAGGACTGGTGTCCTACGCACTATGGACCACAGGATAGCGAGCCAGTTGAGTTATCACCCGTAGAGCTTGTTTTGTTAGTACCAGCAATTAAGGAGGCATAGTTAGTTTATTCATAAGATTGTATATGTCAGTTAGACTTTGTCTTTGTATTATTATTTGATGTATTGTGTTGATATTAGACTTGGACTTGTGATGTATTTTTGACTCTTTTCTTTCCTCCTATTCTATATCGTGCCTTATTATCCTCTATTTTGATATTGTGATTGAGTATTGTTTACCATTACCATATTATCATATTATCCTCCATTTGGAGTTGAGATAGCATGACAGGTACATTATATAAATCCCCTCACCCGAAATTAGGCATACTTGACTTAGATAGAGAGACTAGGGCTAGTTTGAACCCAAATAGAAATAGAACACGGTATTTATTTAATTTTGCAATATTTATGTCACTTAGCGCACCTTACCGTTGCTTCGATAATTGGAGCACTATACTAGCCATTACCTATCTACAAACTTCACACTCTCGCCCTAGACATGCCCGCCTTCTATTTTGACCTTGGTGTAACTTATAATTATACTCTCTTGTGCTACATTTTAGTCGCACAACATTCGTCGCAGACGTTATTCATTAATTCTAAATAAAATTAACTTTGTACCCTTGTGCGTTCCAATCGAAATTGAAGATACAATCTTGATCGTTTAGTGTAACCCAAATTAATGATAATATTCTGCTCTGAGCCCTCTATGTCCATGACACTTGTGTCTCACCTAATTTTATCCCCATGTACTTCTAATTAAATCCAGAACACCTCGCGCAATAGTTTTAATTAATTTAATCCAATTTCCATCTTTGTGTAATTTTCTAATTATTGGGTGCTTTTTTGCAAAAATGCATTGAGGTGTCCACACCATTGGACGATGCATGAAGAAACCAAATTTTTTCCTTCATTATTTGGTCATGTGAATTTTTCCAAAATTATTCGGAATGTGCAACGCGCAACATCGCCCCCTCATTTAAACCTAACCCCTGCATTTTAAATAATGCAATTATGGCCCTCCAAATATCCCCATGTGAGGCCAAGCCCATCCCAAGAGGTGTTGACCAAGCCCAAACTTCCTAGGTCAACAAAAACCAAAAAAAATCTTACATGTATAAATATCACTTTTCCTTTATTATTTTCCCAAAACCTAAACCCAAACCAAATTTCAGCCGACCCCTCCCCTATTCCCTGTTCATCGTCTCCTTGCCCGACCCACCGCCGGAGCACTCGCCGGAGTCTTCGCCATCCTCCACCAGAGTCACCCGGCCTTCTCCACCGCTGTACGACAACCTCTCCCTATCCCATCGTAGACTCCCCGCACTACCACCTCCATCTCCTTCTCACCTGAGCACGGCTCCTCCGTCGCGGCCATCCATCAGCCCACGATAACTTCATCACCGGAGCACCTCCTTATGTCGACGCCTCGACCAAGCTGCTCATCACCACCGCCACCATCTTCTTCCTCCTCCCTGTCATCTCTCCACGACTTCTCACCATCCCTGACTTCGACACGAACTCCTCCTCTCCCTCCGATCACCTTCCTCCGTCCTCCACCTTCGTCGACATCACAAACCAGTACCACTGTCCTTCTCTCCCTCATCATCATCTTCAACTCCTCCGCATACCACCGACCTCTTCTTCCTCCCCCGCTCGCCTGCATCGTGCTCGACCATGGCTACACCACACCACCAGCACCGAGCCTCCCCTTCCCTGTCCTTCACCTCCTCGCTGGAGCACATGACCCCTGACCCGACTGCACAGCCGCTGAACTCCCCCTCGACCACCTTCCTCCCTGCTCGACTCCTCCATGGCCGCCTGAGCCTGGCCGGAGCAGCACCTGGCCTCCTCTTCTTCCTCCCCGAACTTGACCTCATTCCTCCATGAGAACCTCTTCCCATCGACCTGAACCACCCATAACACCACCACATCTCCCTTCTCAGACCGAGCCTCCTCCTCCCTGCTCCCTGTTCTCCTCCTCTTTCTGGCCGGACCTTCCCCCCTAGCCGGAGTACAGTCATCACCATCATCCATATCAGTATTACCATCATCATCCCATCATCCATATCATTATCATCTCCCCATCATCATCACCCCATCATCCTTAACCCTAATCATCATCCACATCATCATCCTTATCATCACCATCATCCACATCATCATCCTCGTCATCACCATCATCCTACTCATCATCCTCGTTATCACCATTATAATCCCCAACATTAACATAACTATCATCATTGACCTAATCATCACCATAAATACCATAACCTAATCATCTCATCATCATTACTATCATCATGTTCATTATGGATCCGTCACCCTTGCCAGACTACCTGCAGTAGATACCCCCGATTCCCATGCCTGTGCACGCTGACCCCGAGGATCTATTAGATTATTCTGTGCGACTTTCAGAGTAGGATAATAGGACTACATAGCTTCTTGCCACGCAAGTATACCTTGCCAAATTGTTTACAATATTTTGCATGCTATTTATATTTCTGTATATTCATTGCATGTGTAGTTTTATTCAGTTATTACTATATATTAGATATGTTGACACAAACTTGACACTTAGTATCATAGAGGACAATTATTAGGCGTATGGTTTTAACCACTCTGGTAAACCGTAGTATCTAGCTCGCACTATGGTAGTGTGTCGCGCTGGTCGCTACCCCCAAGGTATATCGATTTCTGTAGAGTCGTGCTGGTCGCTACCCCCGAGGTATATCGATTTCTGATATTCTAGACGGTTGTGTGAGTTGTGAGGCTTAGATCGAGTAGCCTACCTTTGCCCATACGTCAAAAAGTTATCCTCATTTGCATTCATATAGATTGTCTTGTACAGCGTACTTATATATTTTTAAACATATTGTATGTTTACTGTATTCAATTGGCTTGCTTCTATGTATCTTGTTATGTCCCTCTGAGGACCTGGTCCCTTGCCAGGTATAGACGACCATGAGTATCCGCCGGAGTACGGACCCGGACCTGACGCTTTACTTTCTCCCAAGGAGGCCCTACCCACTGAGCATCATTGATTATCTCTAGCGATGGATACTTTAGCTGACACTCTTATATCATCACCTTATTTTATATTGGTAATTTTACTTTTCTCTCTCATTTTAGTTTTGATAGTCATTGGTAGTGGATTTGTCTCCACCCGACTATCATTTATGGATTATTCAGACTCTTTATTCTAGTTTAGTTATTTCTTTTTTATGACTTGTTGTGTGGATGAGATTAGTATTTCTGTGACTTGTGACTATATATATACCATATGTGAGTTAATATTCATATTACAACGCACGTATGTATTATGGTATCTATATATTGGAGTTGCCATATACATACGGCTGGCATGCTTACGTATTCCTAGTCCTACGTATTTTGGGACTAGGGCGTGACATGTTTTTGTGGTGGCCCATGCAGGTCAAGAGCATATTTTCTCGGTTACGTTACTGTCGCGAGCAAGCCTGCAATTAGGATTAGAGTATATGATCTCATCCACAATGGACTATGACTCATCCTCCTTCCAATCTATTCTATCTAAATAATCGAATCCTGCTTGATTCCCGTGCTTCCCTAATAGTTCCTTGAGTATAGCCTTCCCCTAGAACATATGAAACCCTGTTGTTAGAATAATAATTTGGGTAATAATCCTACCAAGAATACAACTAGAGTATTGACACATCACTAAGTTTAGAATATCTAGTGAACCCTAGCATTCCCTATCTATAGACCATTACCCCTTGATAAATTTATGAAGACTTGAGAGTAGTACAGACACTACTAGGGTTAGTTAGAAATTTGACCATATTGTTTGACCATAGCCTTGAGGAACCAATAGAAATCCAAGGTTGAATATTAGTACCAAACCTAACTTTTATAGTGAGATAGTATTATAGAATTATACATTTAGATTCTTGTCTTGATATTAGCAGATAGTACCCTAGGAAGCCAAGAGGAATAAAATAATATTTTTCCTAGATCATACCCCGAAAATAGAGGTTAGCAAACCACCTTCCCCTTAGAAAACCATGATATTATCTAGAGCCTTTCTATTTAAAATTCAAATCTTGTTCCTCTGAAAACCTAGCGCTCGCTATTTGTGCGACGACTAATTATGTTCTTCTTTTCTTTTAACTCGTGCCACCTAACCCTTCCACTCTTAATATTAACCCTTTTATTCTATGAGCACTAAGACTAAGACTTAAGATGACCATGACCTATATAATGTAATAGGATACCCTAATAAATACCAATATCTTCTCTCATAAATCTTAACAGAAGTTTCTACTTTATCCTTAAGACGGTACAGTATTAGTTAATTCTTTTAAGTTGGGTAGTATGTCTGATAACATAGTATCACATAGTCCCCTTGACACACTGATGAAGTGTAATGGAATGACACAACTTTAGACTTGCATAAGAAGATAGTGTTTATTCAGACTGTAGAAATTAGAGGCCATACCCCTATTTGGTCGACTAGCAACTTAGACAAGAAGTTAGTATGACAACTGTAGAGACTGTAGAGTCTTATCTTCTTTATGAACTTGAATTATTTTATACCTTCTATCATCATAATCCAGCGTACTTGTATTTTCTGAACTACCTTGACTTATGCTGCTATTATAGCCTAGTTTTGCAAGCTTACTCTTTTATCGAGCTTAATCATGATATATGTATTATTGGGTATACACATTAATACATTTCAGAATCTGTGTACTATGGTCTGATCAACCATAGTGCGATTGATTCGCCCTTCGCATAACTACTTACGTGGATTGAGATAAAATTTACTTAGATTCTTAGACGAATGTACTTGCCCTCTAGACATGCCTGAGCGTATCATATCAGTTACATAACTGTACTGATACGAGCATGCGAATAAGAAATTACCAAATAAGATTTCAATCCACAACTGCCTTGACAATTTTTATTTGAATTCTTTAAACGCCTTGACCTCCATACTTTTATTCTATTTGTAACCTCCGTATCCTGAAATTCGTGCTTAAATATTGTTATTAGGTTAATTTTGGGCTATTGAGATTTTTTCATAATTTTTAGTTAATTAAAAACTAGTAATCCTAATTTTCTATGACTTTCAAGAATTTATTTTAGGGTCAAACTTAATTAAAAAGATTCCAAAATTTTATTTTAGGTTCTAAATAATAAAATATATTTCTAGAATTTTTTGGGAATTTTCTGATTATTTTTAGCATTTATTTTGAGTTAATTATGAAAAACTGAATTAAAAACTAATTTCTGAAAAAGAAAACCAAAAAGTAATTAATTCTGCCCAGTCAGCAAACAGGGGGCCCACCTGTCAGCCTCCTACAGCGAACAGTGCGGGCCCGCCTGTCAGTGACCGCGGGGTGGGTGCGAGCCGAGCCGAGCCGAGTCAGAGTTCGACTCGGACTCAGCTGACCCGAGCCGCGTCAGATTTGGACCGTCCGATCTGAGCGGAGAGCCACGGATGGCTGCCACGTGGTAGACTCCGAGCCACGGCTGCTTTCTCTCTCCTCTATATATATAATAGTTTAAGTTATTTTCTAGGGTTTTTCTTGAGCCGATTTTTGGAGTATTGCCATCTAGGATTCCTTCATCTTCCAGAAGCCATTGCACATAGCTCCAGACTCCAAACGAGGCCTAGTTTTTTGTGTTAGAATGATATTGAGGTTAGATTTCTGATTATATAATTTGTTTTATGAAATTATGATTACTAAATTCTGGAAAATTCGTAGAACACAGCATGTCTGAAAATAGACGTATTTTGATGTTTTCATGATTTCGAGAGAACCAGGAATCAGAATCATGAACTGTTTAAAGTTTTAGAGAGCTAATGTCGAGATCATTGACATATGTTTTTTCCAGAATTTAATTTTAAGTATTTATATACTATTAATTCTGTAGAACTTCTAGGTTAGAATTTAACCATCGGTGCACGATATGAAAGTTGTATGTGCCATAATTCCCAAACGAATTTGAATTCGGACGAGCCGTACATTTCAGCATATTTTTGACACTGAAATATACAGGAAATAATGCATAAAAGTTGAGTTTGTGTTAGTTGACTTTTTGGTCAATAGATTGCCTCGATTTGCGTGCAATAAGTCTCGAGTTGATAAAATTCAGTTCCTTTGGGCAAAATTTAGGAATTAACCTAAAAATTAGAATAATAAGATTAAAATAGGATTTTAGAATAATTATTCTAGAATTAAATATATTAAAATAAATTATCTTTTGACGTGATAAATTTGTAATACATAGGCTATTTGGACTGTGAGTTGGACTCTGATTCATACCAGCAGCAGGACCCCAGGCGAGTACATTCTCTTACAGTTTCCATTATATTGATTATCTCTATAACTCTTGTTGTATAGCGTACATGACTCTGACACTGTTCTTTATACGAGTTGGCATCATTGTGACCTGTCACGAGGAGTCGTGATTGGAATCCATCGTGCTAGCTGGGAAAAATAGGGAAATATTAGTAGCTTATGTGATCATATCCAACCTTACATGCATCATATCTCACCCACATCTCACGTCGGTGTAGCCTGGCCATTACATGCCTCGTAGCCTGTTACATGTGATTAGCCTGACTATTGCTTGCATCATAGCTATCCGGATGGTTAGCCTGACCCTACATGAATCATAGCTAATCATATGTAACAAGCCTGATCAGTCCCAAGCCGATCACATGATATACTAATGTTTCACACACTTGGTTAGAGGATCATTGACATGCATCTCTAGTATATTGATCTAGCATCTCTACATGTTCTAGTTGTTGTTCTTGTACACATTTATATACCAATTCATTGTTCTTGCGTGTACTTGGATTTCTATTTTATTGCTAGATGTACCTTGATGATAACATGCTCCAGTATTCCAATTATTCCAGTATTTCTTTATTCCAGAGTATTTCTTATTGCCAGTATTTCATATCTGTCTTGTATTTCTTTACACTGTGATATAGTTTTTATCAATATGCATGGAACTGCTGTTAGAGGTATATTTCGTTCCAATCCTGACTAGATATTTTTCCAGACTGTGACATAGAGGACTTGTTCCCAGCATACTTGGAGATTGTATGTTATTGATTGCAGGTTAGACTATTATTGTTGTTAGACTTGTCTTGTATTTCATTTGTTTGCTTCGATATCTCATCGTGCTCTAGTTTATGTGATTGAGTATATTCCATATTATATTGTGATATCTGTGTCTCTTTATGGAGTTGGATATTCGTGAGAGATTAATTAGATAGTATCATGACCTAGATAGCGTTCTACCGCAGATGCTGCGGCGTAGGCTGGACGTACCCACGCTCTCGTGTCCCTATACCGGGTACGGGTCGTGACACTATTACCTTCCCCTTGAACTCTTTATCATTGTTTTTCGTCTTTTCTTATTTCGAAAAGATGAAACCTCGTGCTTGGTATAAGTTGATACACTGATAGTACTAGATATACCTCATAGGCTAATCACGTGACATGGTGACTCTCTTTTATAATTGATTAAGGGCATATCATAGGCAATATGTTTGGTGTTAAAACTTTGAGGATTGAATAACATGATTTGAGGAATATTTTCTTAGATGTATAGCCTTAGGTGATAGATGGGTAAATTCTATATTGGGTAGAAACCGTATTGTTAAAACTTGAGGTAAATTCTTTTATATTGTGATCAAGTGAGATTAGATAGACAAACCCTACCCTATTTTAATTTCGAGGAAAAAATTATTTTAAGTTAGGTAGATTGTAAACCCCTCACCCGAAATTATGCCTACTTGACTTAGATAGAGAGACTAGGGCTAGTTAGAACACGGTATTTATTTAATTTTGCAATATTTATATCACTTAGTGCACCTTACCGTTGCTTCGATAATTAGAGCACTACACTAGCCATTACCTACCTACAAACTTCACACACTCACCCTATACGTGCCCGCCTTCTATTCTGACCTCAGTGTAACTTATAATTATACTCTTTTGTGCTACATTTTAGTCGCACAACATTCGTCGCAGACGTTATTAATTAATTCCAAATAAAATCAACTTTTTACCCTTGTGCGTTTAAATCGAAATTGAAGACACAATCTTGATCGTTTTGTGAAACCCAAATTAATGATAATATTCTACTCTGAGCCCTCTATGTCCATGATACTTGTGTCCCACCTAATTTTTTTTCCATATACTTCTAATTAAATCTAGAACACCTTGCGCATAAATTTAATTAATTTAATCCAATTTCTATCTTTGTGTAATTTTCCAATTATTGGGTGCTTTTATGCAAAAATGCATTAAGATGTCCACACCATTGGACAATACATAAAAAAACTAAAATTTTCGCTTCATTATTTGGTCATGTAAATTTTTCCATAATTTTTCGGAATGTACAACGCGCAACATCGCCCCCTCGTTTAAACCTAACCCCTGCATTTTAAATAATGTAATTATAGCCCTCCAAACATCCCCATGTGAGGCCAAGCCCATCCCAAGAGGTGTTGACCAAGCACAAACTTCCTCGGTCAACGAAAACCAGAAAAAATCCTACATGTATAAATATCACTTTTTCTTTATTATTTTCCCAAAACCTAAACCCAAACCAAATTTCAGCCGACCCCTCCCATATTCCCTGTTCATCGTCTGCTTCCCCGACCCGCTGCCGGAGCACTCGTCGGAGTCCTCGCCATCCTCCACCAGAGTCACCCGGCCTTCTCCACCGCTGCACGACAACCTCTCCCTATCCCATCGTCGACTCCCCGCACCACCACCATTAACACCACCTCCATCTCCTCCTCACCTGAGCACGGCTCCTCCACCGCGGCTATCCATCAGCCCACGACAACTTCATCACTGGAGCACCTCCTTATGTCGACGCCTTGACCAAGCCGCTCATCACCACCGCCACCATCTTCTTCCTCCTCCCTGTCATCTCTCCACGACTGCTCACCGTCCCCGACTTCCAAACGAACTCCTCCTCTCCCTCCGGTCATCTTCCTCCATCCTCCACCCTCGTCGACATCACAAACCACCACCACTGTCCACCTCTCCCTCATCATCATCTTCAACTCCTCCGCATACCACCGCCCTCTTCTTCCTTCCCCGCTCGCCTGCACTGAGCTCGACCACGGCTACACCACACTACCAGTACCGAGCCTCCCCTTCCCTATCCTTCACCTCCTCGCTGGAGAACATGACCCCTGACCCGACTGCACAGCCGCTGAACTCCCCCTCGACCACCTTCCTTCCTGCTCGACTCCTCCATGGCCGCTTGATCCTGGCCGGAGCAGCACCGGGCCTCCTCTTCTTCCTCCCCGAACTCGACCTCCTTCCTCCCATCGACCTGAACCACCCATAATACATCTACCTCTCCCTTCTCAGACCGAGCCTCCTCTTCCCTGCTCCCTGTCCTCCTCCTCCTTTTGGCCGGACCTTCCCCCTGGCCGGAGTACAGTCATCACCATCATCCACATCATCATTACCATCATCATCCCATCATCCATATCATTATCATCACCCCATCATCATCCCATCATCCTTAACCCTAATCATCATCCACATCATCATCCTCGTCATCACCATCATCCACATTATCATCCTCGTCATCACCATCATTCACATTATCATCCTCGTCATCACCATCATTCACATCATCGTCATCACTATTATCCTACTTATCATCCTCATCATCACCATTATAATCCCCAACATTAACATAACCATCATCATTGACCTAATCATCACCCTAAACACCATAACCTAATTATCTCATCATCATTACTATCATCATTTTCATCATGGACCTGTCACCCTTGCCAGACAACCCACAGCAGATATCCCCGATTCTTGTGCCTGTGTACGCTGACGCCGAGGATCTATTGGATTGTTCTGCGTTACTTCTAGAACAGGATATTAGGACTACATAGCTTCTTGCCAGGCAAGTATACCTTGTCAAATTATTTACAGTATTTTGCATGCTATTTATATTTTTGTATATTCATTGCATGTGTAGTTTCGTTCAGTCATTACTATATATTAGATATGTTGACACACACTTGAAACTTAGTATCATAGATGACAATCATTAGGCGTATGGGCTTTAACCACTCTGGTAAACTGTAGTATCTAGCTCGCACTATGGTAGTGTGTCGCGCTGGTCGCTACCCCCGAGGTATGTCAATTTCTGTAGAGTTGCGCTAGTCGCTACCCCCGAGGTATGTCAATTTTTGATGTTCTAAATGGGTGTGTGAGTTGTGAGGCTTAGATCGAGTAGCCTACCCTTGCCCATACGTTAAAAAGTTGTCATCATTTGCATTCATATAGATTGTCTTGTACAGCGTACTTATATATTTTCAAACATATTGCATGTTTACTGTATTCAATTGGCTTGCTTCTATGTATCTTGTTATGTCCCTCTGAGGACCCGGTCCCTTGCCAGGTATAGACGACCATGAGTATTCGTCGAAGTACGGACCCGAACTTGACGCTTTACTTTCTGCCGAAGAGACCCTACCCACTAAGCATCACTGATTATCTCTAGCAATGGATACTTTAGTTGACACTCTTATATCAACACCTTATTTTATATTGGTGATTTTACTCTTCTCTCTCATTTTAGTTTTGATAGTCATTGGTAGTGGATTTGTCTCAACCCGACTATCAATTATGGATTATTCAGACTCTTTATTCTAGTTTAGTTATATCTTTTCTATGACTTGTTGTGTGGATGAGATTAGTATTTCTGTGACTTATGATTATAGATTTATATCATATGTGAGTTAATATTCATATTACCGCGTACGTATGTATTATGGTATCTATATATTGGAGTTGCCATATACATACGGCTGACATGCTTACGTATTCCTAGTCCTACGTATTTTGGGACTGGAGCGTGACACTTATATATATATATATATATATATATATATATATATATATATATATATATATATATATATTGTGTAAGATGTGTAGATAGTATTGTTGACCTAGACAACGTTCTACCGTCGATGTTGCGGCATAGGCTGGATGTAGCCACGTACTCATATTATTACACTAGGTGCGGGTCTTGACAAGTCAAACTCTCCAACCAGATGACAAATGACAACAACCACCGCCGACGGCTACAAGAGTTGAAAGCACTCGACAAGAAGCATTTGTTAGCTCAACAGCGCTTTGAGTTGTACCAAGCACGCCTCTCGAGAGTTTTCAACCAACGAGTCATGGAAAAAAGAACTTTCCAAGTAGGTGATCTCGTCTTATCGGTGAGGAGACCGATGGTTATGACACACAAGATAACCAGACAATTCTAAGCTAAATATGAAGGTCCTTTCATCATGGAGATAGTATACTCCAACAACGCCTACCAGCTCACAAAACTCAATGAAGACTTGCTTATGATGCAGTTCACTGGAAAGTTCCACAAAAGATATTATTTCTAACATAGACTCGTATTTTCCTCATCCCCAGCGAGTGCCTGTACACAGTGTCTCCCCTTTCTATAAAATATTGTAAAAGCCATTATCTGTATTCAGGAGTTCTGAATACGCCACAGATAGTGGATCCTCAAAAGCTCCCTAGTGGAGCAACTCTCAGGTCTCTCTACACTCTCAGATAGACCACTCAAAGTTAGTTCTCTTGGGCATTAGTTCACATCCATACCACCTCTTAACTATGGTCCTAACATTATTTTTCGAGTAGAGTTAGTCATGTACACATTACCTCTGAGCAAACCTCTCAATTTCGAATATCGACTGTCACGTCCATCATACCTCTGATATCGATCGTCATCCCAACTTAGCATCCGTACCTAACTATAGGTACGCTATTGATAATAAGTCCACAAAATCTATCACGTCCATATCACTTCTGATAAGATTTTATTTCAAACTTATTACTTGCACTCAAGTGCGCAGGAAGTAATAGGCCCACCAAAGATACCTAGTGGAGATATCCTTGACAACTACGGTACGTGCTACGTTCATATTGAAGGACTTTAGGGCAAATCTAGAAGAGAATGAATAGAGTGCAGCGGAATAATCTACCCAATTAAAAATTAAGCAGAGTGAAGGTAGTTAACTACTAACAATGTATATGCAAGACAGTATATAAAGTAATAAAAGTAAGAGAGAGCAAATGCAAATCCCATGATGTATAGTGGTTTTCCTCTAAGAGGACTAGTCCAGTCCCGAGAACTCTTGATCGGAGTTTTATCTACTATAATCCCCAATTGTGAATCACAAGTTTTGATCCGAAGGCTTACAACTTCCTTACAACCATAAGATTTGATCTGAAGTCTCGCAACTTCATACACGTGTGATTGATACGAAGAGTATGCAGACTTTAAACCGAAGAGGGGCTTAATTAACCAAGCTATTAACACTCAGACAGACTTCTAACTGAGATCGCACTTGGCACTAGAAGGCTGAGAGTTGATCTTGGAGATAGGAAAGTTTAGGCTCTGAGGGTTTACTCACTATAGGATAGAAAGAATGAGAATGGTTGAGTGAGTAGGAAAGTAAAAATCCAATCGTATTTGTAGGGTGATATAAAATCGAATTCGGTCAGAGTTCGGATTAGATTTAATTCAAAATTTTGAACGTTGGGCCAAAAAATCAGGGGTGTAATAACGGGGTTGAATTCATACTATATAGGTGACCGAGTTCAGTCCGAGTTTGGCACAAATTCGGTCCGAGTTCGGTTGCCTATTCTAAGGTTTGGATATGAATGTAGGCTAATTTAGTGGCTAGGTTGGAGGGCTTATTTGAGTGGACTTGGGTTATGCTAGTGAGACTCGATGTACATAATTCCTAGATTCAATAAAAATCAAATTATATTGTTGAAAACCAAGAGCAGTAATGACGCCAATCTTCTGAAATATCTGCTGACTTGAAGATACTTTTTCTTTTACAGCAGTTGTCCAAAGATAACTAGATTTGAAAATCTGAATACCTTTCTAAGGCACCCGCTCGAGATCTGGAAATCAAAATAAGTCGTAGGCGGTTCAGAGACATCTTCTGGTATAACGCCGTCTTTGGCTCATCATCATTTCTTCATAGCATATGTCAATGCTTATCTTGCTTATTGCTTTCTGCAGATGCATGTTAGACGAACAAAGTAATATAAAAAATTAAATATTAAAATATTAATGCATATTTGGACAATGCTGAGTTTAAGTAAAAGATACTATAGTAATTGATCGATTATCATAATGCTAAACTTAATCGATTAGTCATATTCAAAACTCAATATAAATATTAGGTCAACACATATTACCTCTGGTAAGAGTATCCAAGGAACGCACATCAACAGAAAACAAAAACATTGTGCTTGGTTTAGACGACTTGTCATCCATGCGACGGAGATAAGATTGACACAGGCCGATTCTCCGCATATGCGGCAGGAAGATAGTTTTTGCATGTTTGGGAAGAGCCCTCATCTATGTGGCTCACTTACATGAAAATCCCAGGCATAATTCTCTCATCCATGAGATAGTGATAATCTAGGCGCATACGATAGGATGATGATCGGTGTATGTTCATGATGAGCCTTCATCCATGCGGCTGTAGAAGTATGAAAAATATGCTGCAGAGTTATACGCAGTATTTCAGTGCTGTGTGGCGTAAAATATAACTTCAGAGCCTTCAGCGTACAATAGAGCTTTCTCGCTAAGTACAGTGTAAAATATAAGCTCAAGGATAATCCGCGTAATACAGTATTTCCAGGCTGCCTCAGCGTAAAAAGGGTATTATACCGCCTTTATGGCATAAAACTCATCCACTTTTAATGTAACATGGAAGTGTACGAGGAGCGCTTCGTATTCCTCGAATGAACTTGTCAGATCATTCAGTGAACCTGACTTCTGACAAAGAGTACTGCACAACTATCCAAATGACGGCTGTAATGATGGTACGGCATAGAGACCCAAACCGTCGTTTAGTGATGTTTCCTTGATACAAAGTGCTTTTACGCAAGCAAGAAAATACGCTGCCTAGTTTTACACAGGCAAATATGAGTTTTTACGCTCAGCAGAAGACAAAATGAACGGCCACGTCAAAAGCTGCTCTTCGTACAGAGCTCGAGGCACGTCGCTGCATTTAAATTATACAGAGCTCGAGACACGTCTCTGTATTTAATGCTCAGAATGGTGGCAGATCTCTGCATTAAATGCACGAGATTTGATTATATCTCCAAAGACTGGACAAGCCATAATTACGGCTAATACGTCTACATCATCACCCCTGCACATTATGCCACCAGGCTATTTTCAGCTATAGGAGCACGCTGTACGCCATCTCCTTGGAATACGCCACCGGGCTATTTTCAGCTATAAAGAGCACGCTATACGCTATCTCCTTGAAATACGCCAACTCGAGCTATATTTGCATTGGTACGTGATAAGGCTATTCGGTCCAAAATATGCTCAAGATCTCAGTCAAGGAAGGAGGATCAACTATCTTTTACGCTAGCCACCTATCCACGCAGCATCAGGCTTCTATGCCTACATGGCTTCTATGCCTACAAGGCTTCTACGCCTACTTGGCTTCTATGCTGACTCGACAGCCACTTGGCTTCTACGCCAACCTGACAACTATTTGGCTTCTACGCCATGGTGACAGTTATTGGTTTCTACGCCAACCTTTTCTACGCGAGGGACAGCTACCTACGTGGCTTGCATGCCGTGATCTTCGCAGCAGTTATACGCATTATCTCTTAATGGGACATGCGTCACACGCTTATTTAAAGGATCATTTATACGTGGGTGGCAGTTATTATAACCGTCGCGTAAAAAGTGCCATACTCTCCACTATCCGGCTTCTACGTCGACTGGATGGTTACTGTCACTAAAACCCTATAAATAGAGATGTCTATTGACAGAGGTCCAGGGTCGAAAGGGTTGAAAATTCTAAGGTCGGAAAGAGTTAAAAGGGGTCAAAAGTGTGGAGAAAAGCGCTTAGACAGAGAGTAGTGATCAACGATTTTGGCATCGAGCATCCACTCCCTCTTACAATCTTTGAAGCATCTCCTTCTTCTACAGTACTTCTACATCATCGTGTGGTCCAAGGAACAAAGTGATCGACTGCAGATCAGACTCCTATAGCAATATTTACCCAGACTAAATTTGTACTTAACATCCTCGTATAGGATTAATAGTACTTTTTGTTTGTAAACCTAAAAAAGGGTTTTGTATAAACCTAGTTTTATTTCTTCCGTTTATTATCAAACATAAAATGGTGACTCTGCTGGGGATCTCTTTCTCATCTGACGAAAAAGCAATTGCTCAACACGATGCAGTATCAGTAGGATCCATGAAGAAGACCTTGATCGTCCAGTTCGACCAGTCTGCCTACGAAGATATGCTTCAAGCAGGGGGTAACTCTCACTCTCTCTCTGTCCAAGACAACAGGAAGCTGCGTAAGGTCTGGATGCCCAGGACATCCCCTACCATTTCTGCCGACTCTTCGGTTTCTCCGACCAGCCAGGTTGTAGCTGCGCAACCTTCGCGCTCTGTGCATAAAATTCTGTCTTCCGTCTGTGACATAGCAGACGAAACTTCTGACAATGCCTCAATTCTAGTCCAGAAGTCTACTCCGTGCCCTGCGCGTAAAGCTCTGTCTTCCGTCTGTGACGTGGCAGACAAAACTTTTGACAATGCCTGAGGGCTAGTCCAGAAGTCTACTTCGCGCTCTGCGCATAAAATTCAGTCTCCCGTTTGTGACGTGGCAGACAAGATTTCTGATAATACCTCAGCGCCAAATCAGAAATTCCAAACACGATCTGTGCGTAAGAATGCATCTGCCCTCCACGGAAAAGCAGATGGTCCCTGCAATCTAGACAAGGAAAAACAAGTGGCGGACTACTCAACTTCTCGGCCTTTACGCCAGCAAGGAAAGAATCTGCCCGCTCTCCAGATTATGCGAGAAGCGGATGGCCAATTGAGGGCTTCCTCAATTTTATGCCAACCTGAGCAGAGTTCCAAATTATGCCAGGTTAAACACCTCAGCGTAAAGAAAACCCGATTGGCAGAGAAACACGCTTCTCGGGAATTATCTGCTACTCAGATGGCTAACCTATTGTATTCGGGTGGCAGGGGAAAAGTTATGGTTCCCAATATTCGCATGCCAACTGATGTAAATAAGAGGAACAAGCCATCTTCTTCTTCTTCTTCTTCTGTAAAACCTCTTGACTTGCATGAGTATCTGATCCAGAAACACAAGGATAGGGGATCTTCCAGCATGTCTATTATGCCTCCTAGGGAGCACTATTGTAATAGTCATAGGATTGTAGTTAATTATTGCTGTTCTGAAGCAAAACGGTCAGTTTTCGACCGGTTGAACTACTCTCTGTCTTTCCAGGAAGAAGAGCCCGCACATGCATCAGTGAACATGGCTTCACATGTTCCTAGAGGAAGGTCAAACTCAAGACGTCATCCCTCTAGAACTCCAAGCCAAAGGAGATTCGACAAACTCCTTAAGAACACTGAAGCTGGGGTGTTCCGAAACACCCGTTCGAGGTCACGACAACCGGCTTCGTACTCTTCTGATTTCGATACTGGGGGTCGCCAGTTTCCCGAATCAGATGCTGAAAGTATAGAGTCAACTTCTACAGAGACCTATACTAACCCTTCAATGACACCCAGGGAAATAGAATTCTATGCCATTGGAGATGAGCGCGAGGAACCTTCCCCGTCAGGAAGCACTGAGCAATGCATTGCTGTACTGGAGACATCTCTGAAGGAGATACAGTCCATGATGGAGAATATGCATCAGATGATGCTGACTCAACACACAGCTGCTATGGCTCAAGCATCGGTCCCTCCAACTCAGATATGTGTGGGGGTGGACTTACCACCATCCAACGCGAATTAGGAGCCTGCTCTAGATCAAGAGTCAGTAGCTCCCCCACTTCCTAACTCAGAGAATATACTGCCTACTATTGGAGTTACAGTACAACCGATCCATCATCACTCCGTGATCCCGCTACCGGCTGAAGATCCAATATAGGCAGTGCAGGAATTGAAAGTCCAATTTGATGCCTTGAAGCACAAAGATCAGCTCAAGAAATTAGGAATCAACCAACCGTACCCAGCTATTTGGGATAAGGTCCCTTTTCCTCCTAAAAATATCACCAAGCCAGTATATGAACTACTTCAGTATGATGACGGTGTTATTACAAGGGAATGACGCCCTCCTCACTCGAGTGTTCAAGGGCTGTCTCTCGGGAGTGGCTTATCAGTGGTATCGTAGTCTTGCGGATAATTGCATTACTTCCTTTGAAGATTTCAAGACTTTATTCTTTGCGCGATTCTACGAAGGAGGGATGTACATGTCTATGTCCTCTCTCATCGAAGTGAAACAGAAGGAAAAAGAGAACGTTCGCATTTTCATCGAACGTTTTCGTCAAGCCACTTTGCAAATGCCTCCCGGAGTTCCAGACTCGGCATTGGTGGACATTTGTAGAAAAAACCTTCTTCCGGTGATCTCGGTGTTCACAGGTCCATATCAGTTCCATGATTGGCCCTCGTTCATCATCTCAGTGGTAGCAGCTGAGGACAACAGTCGGAAGGCGTGTGATAATGACATCATGATCTCTGCCTCCGATAGAGGCAAAAGGTCATCCTCCAACAGCGACCATCCCCGTAGTTCCAAAGGAAAAGAAGCTCTGGCGATCAATACGTCCAGGCAAAAGACTGCGACAACCATACAGACGAAACCTGGGACTTCCAGGCCCATTGAAGTGTACTATTTCGACGACGACAATATTTTGAGCATATTCTAGTATCTCGTCAAAAGCGACAAGATTACCCTCCCTGAGGTGAAGCGGCCTAATGAAGTCGGCAGTACTAATAACCCAAGTACTGCATCTTCCATAGATATATACACCACCCTACAAAGGCGTGTTATGTACTGAAGAGGAAGATCCAGGAGCTGATCGATGCTAAGGCCATCACTCTGCGCAATAGCGAGAAGACGGTCACAGCCAACATGATCTCTCTGAAATTTGGCAATCTGCCTCCCCAAGAAGTCCCGAATGGTGTGATACCTATTTCCCGGACAACGATGAACATCGTTAATCTCCCTCCAGCTAGGGGTCAAAATCATGACCTGGTACCCCTAACTACCCAGCGGGGCGAGATTATGTGGGTTCATCCAGATCTGGTGCCAGAAATCGAGGAAGAGACTCAAGCTGCTAAGGCTAAGTCTAAGAAGAACTCGAAACGTAAACCATGTCACATGGTTACGGTACACTCAGCATCAGAAGATGAGGTTTTGGCTACTGGAACCCGTTCAGGGAAAGCTTACCTCAAGGACTATGGAGCAAGTCAGGAAGATGCATCGACAGACGCTCCAGCTGCCAAGCTTTCAGAACCGGAACCTGCCATACCAGAGGCCGGTCCTTCGAAACCAACTTCGGCGGACAAGGGGAAGCAAAAAGAAGTGCGCTTCGATAAACCTTTGAAGAATATTCAAAGCAAAGGTTTAGAAAAGCCATATAACTTCGACATCCTGGCCCAGTTGGCTCATACACTAGCCAGATTGTCCATTTTTGAATTACTCAGGCTTTCTAAAGACACTCGTTAAGCCTTGAGTGAAGCATTAATGCAGGCGGATGCATACTTGACCCAGCTCAAGTCCCCTGATGAAGAACCTGTGGCATATCCTCAATGCCATAGTGTAATGGAGGTGGTCCCGAATATCACTTTCACTCAAGATGACATGCTGTTAAAACATAATAGGCATGACAGACCCCTCTATTACACCGGATACGTCAGTTCCATGGAGGTTGACCGGATTTACATAGATCCAGGATCATCGATCAACATTATTCCTTATATTCTGCTCAGACCGATGAGGATTCCTACCAGCGAATTGGCTTACACCACCACTACAATCGTGGGTTTCAACGCCAGGAAAAGTAAGCCGTTGGGGAAGATTCGTCTGAGGATCCAGATTGGCGACCTCAGATCAGTGGCTACATATTATGTCATTGATTCAGAGGTGTCCTACAATATTCTGCTGGGCAGACCTTGGATCCACGATCACAACATCGTTCCTTCGACTCTACATTAATCCTTTAAATATGTAGATGCCCAAGGAACAGTACAAACAGAGTTTGCTGACCTAAACCCGTTTAACAGAGTAGAATCCTACTACTCCGATGCCATGTTGTATACTAAAGACTACATGGAGGAGGTGTCAGGCGAGACAGAAAAGGAATCCCACCGGGAGCCAGAAAAACCCTCTGCCAAGCAACCTTTGTCAATCAAGGTGAAAGGGCGAACTACTCATCTGAAAGCCATGGAGCCCATGGCTATCCACCTGAACAAAACCAGGTCAGGAAATGATCCTCTAGTGATCACTTTGAACCAGAAGCCTCCACCCTTAGTCATCAACCTTCGGCGCAGCAAGCAGCCGATTGATGTAAATACAACCAGGAACGTGGTTTCTGATGATAATAAAGATCCTCTTTTCCAGTACATTGACGCTCAAATTCCTGATCGGGAATCCTCTTCCCATAACGATATAGAACCTATAGCACAAAGATTCTTGAAAGCTATAGATTCCTATCATCCGTATGTATGGAAAGTAGCGTCATCATCTAATGTCATCACGACATATGGACCACATAAAGATTCCATCTTTATTGTCCCGCCTACTTGTAGCAGTCAGCGTTCAATAGTCTTCGGTCGCATGCGCATTGAACCGACTGTACAAGAAGATTCTCCCGATGACGATGCTGGTAAAATGCAGGTTCACAGATACAACCTGCAAGCTTTGAAGATCATGCAAAGTATGGGTTATGACTTGAAGCTGGAACCAGGCCTCAACTACGGGAAAGGCAGACGAATACTGTTACACGGTGATCCCTACTCTCAACGAACTCATTTCGGATTAGGGTATACCATCTCCCTTGCAACTTCAGAGTCAAGTGAGGATATCTTTTCCTCTTCTCAAAATGGCTTGTCGCCCTCCGGCTCATATGATGCTCTTGAACGAGCATTATCAGTAAATATGGTATTGGCAGATTCCTTCGAAGCAGACAAACAAGAATCTGAACCGTTTGAGAATGACTCTTGGGCTCAGCAAATGGATACACAGTGGGAACTCCGGTTCGAGCAGAGAGAACCTCCCACTGAAGATAAAGTTATCCAGATTGATGTTGGGGATGAACTTTCACCAAAGCCGATATCTATCAGTAACAATCTTTCTGAAGAAGAAAGGAAAGAAATAATCCAGCTGATAAGAGAATATATCGACATCTTTGCGTGGAATTATGAGGATATGCCAGGTCTTGATCCAAAGGTGGCTACTCATAAGCTCAATATATTACCCAATTCGAAGCCTGTGAAGCAACATCAACGCCGGTTTTGCCCAGATATGATGGACGCCATTGAAGCTGAAATCAAGAAGTTGATAGCCTGCAGCTTCATCCGGGAAGAACAACATCCCGACTGGGTCGCCAATGTTGTCCCGGTCATAAAGAAAAATAGGAAAGTACGTGTCTGCATAGATTACCGAGATTTGAATGCAGCCTGCCCCAAGGATGAATTTTCTCTTCCCATCACAGACGTCATGATCGATAATACATGCGGTTTTGAACGTATGTCTTTCATGGACAGATTTTCAGGATACAACCAAATCAAGATGCAACTTGAAGACGAGAAGCATACTGCCTTCCGAACACCATTGAGGGTATATTGCTATACGGTCATGCCCTTTGGATTGAAAAATGTCGGAGCTACATACCAACGAGCTATGAGTAACATATTCCAAGAGCATTTACGCAAAACAGTGGAATATTACGTAGACGATATAGCTGTCAAAAGTTGCCACAAGAATAATCACATCCAAGACCTGAAGACAATGTTTGAGTTGATGCGCCAACATCAACTCAAAATGAATCCTACAAAGTCCTTTCTGGGTGTATCTAGTGGCAAATTCTTGGGATTTGTCATTACCGCTAAAGGCATTCAAGTGGACCCTGATAAAGTTAAGGCCATCTTAGAAATGCGACCACCCCGTAATCTGAGGGAACTCAGGGGATTTCAAGGTCGTCTGGCTTATATCCAGAGATTCATATCCAACCTCTCTGGGAGATATCAGCCTTTTTCTTGTCTCATGAAGAAAGGTGTATCTTTCGTATGGGATAAAGCCTGTCAGGAAGCATTTAATGATATCAAACGCTACCTCACTAATCCTCCAGTTATGGTGCCTCCCGTCATAGGAAGACTATTCTTGCTGTATGTTCGAGCAATGGATCATTCTCTGGGAGCTCTTCTCGTACAGAAGAACGATGTGGGTCATGAACAAGCTATCTACTATTTAAGCAGGATGATGGTCGGGGCTGAACACCGGTATAATCCAGTAGAAAAAGAATGTTTGGCCCTAATGTTCGCTATTCAGAAAATGCGACACTGTCACAGGTCAGACTATTCATATCATCTGTAGGATCAATCCTCTTCGGGTATTGATGAACAAGCCAAGTGTTCTTAATTCCTGACTCGCGACTTGGGCGATGTTATTAACACCGTATGATATGGTGTACGTCCCTCAGAAGTCCATCAAAGGCCAAGCATTGGCTGATTTCCTAGCTGCTCATCCGATTCCGAAAACCTCCAGATTATACGAGGACATTCCCGACGAAGTTGCAGAATGTAATTCCATAATGGAAAGTGATACATGGCAGCTATTCTTCGATGGTGCCTCCAGGACTGGTCCCAAGGGAAATGTGGTTTCAGGAGTAGGAATTGTCCTGGTCACTCCCGATAAACTTGTTATTTATCGAGCATATTCTCTTAGCGAGCCCTGTTCTAATAATGTGGCAGAGTATAACGCTCTACTAATCGGGCTCCAAGTCGCTAAAAAATTGGACGTCGAATCTCTGGAAGCTTTCGGTGATCTCTGCTGATCGTCAATCAAGTCAGAGGAATATATGAAGTCCGTAATCCAGACCTCATTCCTTATCACCAAGCAACGATCGAAATAGCTATATATTTTAAAGGGTTCTTCCTAGAGCATGTGCCTCGATCTCAGAATCTGAAAGCTGACGCCCTAGCCAGTCTAGCTGCAGATTTAGCTATTCCTATAAGAAGGCAGAATTCGGTGATCCTTCTTAACAGAGATTTATTCTGTGTGAAAAATAACTTTCACATAGAACGCAGCTACGCTGTGAACACAGATCTTCCAAAGAGAGACTGGAGAAGTCCCTTTATAGATTTCGTAGCATACGGAATCTTGCCGGAAGACCCTAAAGAAGCTGTATCCGTCAAAAGATGATCATTACGCTTCTATTTCGATGCGTCTTCATAATGTTTATATCGCCGGACTTATGACGAACTAATATTACGATGTCTCTCTGGTGATGAAGTACAGCGGATTATCCGTGAAGCTCACGATGGCGTATACGGAGCGCATCAACCCGGTCCTAAGCTACAAGATCGTATCAGGAGGATGGGTTATTACTGGCCTAGTATGATCACAGATGCAATAAAATATTCAAGACAATGCAAAGCCTGCCAGGTTCATGCAAATTTTATACATCAACCTTCTGAACATTTACACCCTACAGTAGCATCCTGGCCTTTCGAAGCATGGGGTATGGATATTATTGGTCCTATTCACCCATCTTCTTCCAGAGGTCACCGGTTCATATTAGCCATCACGGATTATTTCTCCAAATGGGCAGAGGCAATCCCCCTCGCTGAGGTGAAGACATCTAACGTGATCAGCTTCATTAAGCATCTTATTATTTATCGCTTTGGGATTCCCCGAAGGATAATTCATGACAATGGGCCTCAATTCATCAGCCAAGCGTTTCACCAATTTTGCGATAAAAATCGGATACAAAATATGGCCTCTACGACATATAATCCTGCTACTAATGGTTTGGCGGAAACTTTCAACAAAACCATTATCAAACTCTTAAAAAAGTTTGTCTCTTCGAACAAAAGAGATTGGAATGAGAAGCTAGGAGAATATCTCTGGGCATACCGCACAACGGTACGAGCATCGACGGGTTGTACCCTATTCTCATTGGTTTACGGGAGTGAAGCAGTTCTCCCCATCGAAATCCAAATTCCGTCACTCAGGATAGCAGTGGCTAATGAGTTGACTCAAGAAAAGAATAACCTATTAAGGTTTCAAGAGCTAGAATGATTAGATGAAAAATGCCTCCAAGCTCAACAGCGCATCACGTTCTATCAGGCACACATTTCCAGATCTTTTAATCAAAAAGTTAAGAAAAGAGTGTTCAAAGTTGGCGAGCTAGTTTTAGTTGTGAGAAGGCCAATGATTATTACTCACAAGAGTAAGGGTAAATTCCAACCCAAATGGGAAGACCCTTATGTGATAGAGACGATGTTCTCAAACGGCGCTTACAGATTAGCCAAGCATAATGGAGACTTATTAATGGCTCCTATCAATGGCAAATTTCTTAAGAGGTACTATGCTTAACCTCCTTTGCTCAAATGGAGTATGGTGAAGATATCATTCTGACAATACTACTTCCAAAACAAAACTAGTTTGAGCATATTCTATCATGTCCATATAACCTCTGAATAGATATGTTTAACTAATTTAGAACTTCAAAACCTATCACGTCCATATTACCTCTGATAGTGTTTTGTGTACAAATTTTAGTTGGAGCATATTCTATCATGTCCATATAACCTCTGAATAGATATGTCCAGCTGAAGCTTATCGAAAGTATATCACGTCCATATTACCTCTGATATCACTTTCACCATAGCTTGTCATTTATATTCCAAAATGATGGGTCCACAAAGTCAGATAAAGCCTCTTTATTATTCCCAGAAAGAGCAAAATTACATTAAAAAGCAAAAAAAGTAAATCATTTGGGGGGAGCGTTAAGTCGTGAATCTGCTGCACCAGAGCAACCATTCTCTCATCCCTCGAGTTCAAGACGTCAGCGCGAGCCCGCTCCAACCTGGCCGTATCATTGTTCAAAGCAGATAGCTCGGACAGAGCATGTACAAAACCTGCATGGATGACACCCACATGCGTCAGGTTCTGCTGAGCAGTCTCCATTCGGTTCTTCAGCACATCTCGAGTTGCCGACAAAGAGAGAGCCTTCTCCTCTGCCCGAGCGAGTTCATCTTTCAATCTGTGTACCCTCACTATCTCTTCCTCATATTCGACTTTGTACTGAGTCAGCTGGGGAATGACATACTCCAATTCGATACGCTCATGATCCATCTCCTGCTACTGTTCCTGGACGGATTTGTTCAGAGATTCCATTTGCCCAGCAAGCTCTGCAGTTAAGGAGTCATACTTAGCTTGAACGAGACCGTCCATGTTGCCTCGAGATAGCTGCAAATATTTGTTAATGGGTTGTTCCAAACCATTAACTATTTGCTCCAGGGTATCAGCTCTCCCAGCGTTATCAAAATCTCTGATCGGCACTATCACAAACTGGGAGGACCTCCTCAGAGCCTCAAAGCCTAGATTCTTCTCCAGCACCATTGATATCAGTATTTTCAAAGTGGTATAGAAAATACTAGTATACTGCTCAGTCAGCATCGCTAGATTCGAATGGACGCTGGGAGTGGCTACAATATTGGCGAATCTCCCTCCGGGAATGACGGCAGACGATGTTTCCAAGGTCGTCGCCTCGACAGATGGTGCGACAAAAGAAGATGCGCCAACAACGGACGAAGTGACCAGCATGCTCAAAGGAGGCATTTTTGTAATGACAGGCTCATCCTCCTCTCGAGATATCGAAACTATTTCGGGCGAGCCGGCACCCGAAAATATTTCCTCTTCGAAGTCGGGCACCTCCATGTCATCGGAAGGAGCTGAAATAGAGCCAAAATATGCGTCAATACTGCCCTCCCCGTAGATGTCTTCCCCTGAAAAGAAGACAAGAGAAAGTTAATATCAACATGATATTAGTTTTTCTAAAAGAGGCATAAAGACGACATTTACCCATGGCCGATGGTATATATGTCGCATCGGCAGCCAGTACAGCTAAATCATTTCTTAATGATGCTAAACGAGCTGTCATACCTGGAGAAGGGGGTGTACCAACTGACACTGGCAGGTACTCCTCCAGGTTTTCACCAAGATCCACTCGAGGCTCATCGGGTGGAATCTCGCTGGATGTGCCTACAGACGCAGCAGGGGTTTCTCCCGTTACTGGTCTGGATAAAGGTATCCTTATTTTTCTTGGCCTCGAAGGCGATCTCGTACCACTGCCTGAAGCGGTAGCAGCGACAGCAGTTTAGAGCAAAGAATCTCCGGCACTGACAGCCGGAACTGTGGAGGTTCCCTCTCTAAAAGGCGAGGAACCTCTAATCAAAGGATCATCCCCAACAGTAGGTTCACTTCTAGAAACCTCAGGGTGGAAAATCCTGACAGGACCACCAACCGTCTTCTTCTTCTTGCGAGAGGAAGTCTCCTTCAGAACAGAAGCCCTTCGCTTACCAGAGATAACCAGAGGCCCTGCAGGCGGAGGTATTTCGCCTCTCGGTACTGCCAACAAAGGCTCATCTAGATTGACCGAATCTTCACCCTCGGCAGAGGAAACTGAGGGAATTTTGTCTCTTCTCGCGGACTTAGAAGAGGGCATCCTGAAACTTCCACGCATATCAAAATTGCGATGGAAGGTATTGGTTGCCACATAAAACTGGGCATACAAATGAAGGATGCGCAACTCCATGGAGAGAGAAGTCGCTGGTATAGTAAAAGCTGCTTCAATGCAACTCATTATGAAGTACCGCCATCCTCTTGCTCCATCGATAAGTCCACCCCTGGACTTGAAGTTGGTGACGGCATTGCCCACGTGCAACTGGTCGTACCCGAATTGCCTGGCGAACTGACTAGGCAGATAGGGTTCCAAGAAGCAATGGTCTTTACTTCTGTACAATAAATGGGAAGGTCTAATATAGACCAACCAATAAAAAGCTTCAGGAGAAAGAACAGTCTTTCCTTCACCTAAATCCTGAAGTCGCGTCCCCTGTTGATTGAAATGTACAGTGGGGACGGTGCAGAAGAGCTTCTAGCTGTGAGCAAAATTTAACGCTCGTCGACAGTCTAAAACTGTGGTCACATTCCAAGTGGAGTTCTTGTAATTCAACAAGAAATTACTCCCCGAACTACTGCCAGAGCCAGGAGACATCACTCTGGGGTTATGAAGAATTAACCATCCTATCAAATACATGAACGATAATTCTACCCTGGAAAAGCTGTCACGCCGTGTTTCATCGACAAGCAATCCATCAGTCATGGCCCTCAGGCCAG
The DNA here is from genome assembly GCA_036927795.1 of Iris macrosiphon. Classification (NCBI taxonomy): domain Eukaryota; kingdom Viridiplantae; phylum Streptophyta; class Magnoliopsida; order Asparagales; family Iridaceae; genus Iris; species Iris macrosiphon. The sequence continues at coordinate 46,521,335 of JAYESA010000005.1, read as the reverse complement.
CTTGTATCCGGCATACCATGGCAGGAAGCAAGTCCAGTCTTGCTCCGAACACCAAACGCACTGCAGGCCATAAGGTGTTACGGTGGATGCGATCCGAAGATATAATATCGGGTACTACCAGTCGGCGTAGCCATATGGAGATAAAGCCAGCCAGTTGAGCTTCCTTGGACAGAGGCCTGCGGCAATGTCTCAAATAACTATAGGCTTTAGTGGCTGCAGGATATTTTCCTATCCTTTCGTCGATAATCTGATCCGAAGCTCCAGTGTCTTCAATAAGGTCATCGACTACTTGAGCACTAAGCACGCTCATAAAGCTCAAAGGCCTATCCCTGCTATCCGCGACTTTGTCTGGCTTAGCATTTCTAGCCTGATGGAAGAAGAGGTAGGACACCCACTTATTGGTATGAGCCAAATCAGAGGGCTCATTATAAAATTCGGTACACGCTAAATAGTGGCACATCAGCTCCTGATACACTGCCACCACCCGAGGGTCTGTATCCCCTAGCTCCCGGTTTGTGGGAACATACTCTTCATAAGGAGTATCCTCCATTGGCAGTCTTGAAATCTCTGCCATTTCGTGAAGGGCCAAACCCAACTCCTCCAGTAGAGTGGCAAAAGTCCCAGTGAGCGAGATATATCGCTCCATCAAAGCCAGAAACAGGTTGGGGTTGAGAGGTAACCCAACACTGGTAGCACTCACAGCTGCGTACAGACCAATGTTCTCCAGCTCAGTCTGAAAATGCTTCAGGGCCCAGTCACCTAAACGAACCCATCGAAGATTTGTAGGGGTAAGCCACCCATTGGTCCGAGGATTAACCTTGGGGTATACTCCTCCATGTCCCATGAAGTCATTGCAGAAAGTTGGTAATTGGACTGGCTGGAATAGTGCAGTATCCTCACTCGGGACAATGCCCGGAAATAATCTCCTGAAAGAGATGACTGGACCAGAAGGGCGGCTCACAAACGACCCTTGGTCTGATCCCTTCTGATAAAATATCTTCCCCGGCTGACCGAGAAGATTGGGAGTCAGAGTCCATGACATCCTCCTCGGATGTGTGGCATGGAAGAATGTCGAGATAGGGTAATCTCTCAGCATCTTGGATAGATACAGGACCAGGCCCCCGACAGAAAAAACCCAGTTTTCTTTCTTGGGCTTCGTTTGGGATTGTTTGTCAATCATATCCCCGAAGAGAAAAATTGGTTTTATGTATTTTACCCCGTATATAGACGTCAGGGGCTCTCCGTTGATCATGCTCAACAGTATTCGCTCTCCTTGAGACGATATCAGGGTTCCCCTTCCTTGAGGATATTGGGGTCCAAAAATAGGAAATGTCACATGGGACAAATCTTCCAGGTAATTGGAATGCAGCATCCCAGCAGCAGAACCCATCACCTCAGCCAACGGAGATACATGCAAGTTGACTACAAAGTGCAAGAAAAATACGTCAGTTTCTATACTAGACCTCACAATCTTGCAGGCCATGCCAAAAAGCAACAATCTGTGCTTTTACGCCAAGACTGTAAAAACTTGATTTTTTTACGCTGGAATCTTATTCCAAGGCATAAAATTCAAGACTGACAGTATACACAAAAAACCTGACAGTCCGTGTTTTATGCCAGACTGCCAAAGTTTGAGTTATTACGCTGGAATTTTCATCCAGAGCGTAACACTCAAAGTTTATAGTATACGCCAATTTTCGACAGTCAAAGCTTTTACGCCAGACTGCAAAAATATGGAGTTTTTACGCTGACACATTAGAAATGTGGGCGTAAAAGATAAAACGTCTCTGTGCATCATCTTCCTCGGAGAGGCTATCAGCACAGAAGATGACCTAGCGCGTTCACGTACAACATGTGCGAAGGGTTTTCTTCGTTCTTGTCATCCCAAAAAGTTTTACCTATAACGCCGGGTGCACAGCTCGTCGGTGGGATACTTCGTTCAGAGCGAGGTTCGCCCTGCCCGACGGGAGTCACTCTTGCTTGGGCAGAGGAGCGAGAAGAGGAGGCAGCCTTCTTTCCCTTAGAGGAGGAGATTGGTTTTAGGGCCATTGCTAAAGAGAATTCTTAGAGAGAAAACGAAGGAGAGAACTCAAAGAGACAAAAGTTTTCTTTTTCAAAAAGACAGGTGAAGAGTCTTCTCTCTGAAAGCCTTGGGATATATATAGAGTTCAGATGGACTCCTCGAATCCCTAACCAAATCCGATATTTAATATTCAGTTATGATTGGGGACCACGTCAGCCTATTACTCAGAGAAGGCGGACAGTCAGCGAATTCAAAAAGTTTTTCGTGCAGAGCAGATTCGTGATTTTACGCTAAGGAGCTTTTTATGCTCGGGAATCGCCAAATCTACGGTTTTACGCTCAGAGGCTATAAGTCTATATTTTTACGCCCGGATGCTTTTACGCTCGGTAGCTTTTACGCTCGAGAGGCTACAAACCTACGACTTCACGCTCAGAGGCTACAAATCTATGATTTCAGGCTCAGAAGCTTTTTACGCTCAGAGGCGACAAATCTACGACTTCACGCTCGAAAGTTTTCTTTACAAAGGCTACAGATCTACATTTTTACGCCCGGATGCTCTTACGCTCAGCAACTTTTACGCTCGAGAGGCTACAAACTTATGATTTTATGCTCATCTACATTACAGATCTATGACTTTCTGCATATATGAGAATACGCAGGCCAGAATACGCGTATATCTGAAACATTCTCAAGATGGCCAATTATAAGGGTTCACGCAGAAGGTGCTCCTTTTTGGCCTCAAAATGTCCCAAGTACCCAAAGCATACAGAGTTCAGCATTGAAAATGACTCTTCTTCTTGGGTCGATTGGAAGTTCATCCAGAATCCAGTCTGAATATTTCATCTATAGTTCAAGATGGTGACTCAGTTTTGACAGCCGTTTCTTGCCCTTTTACAAGGGATTTTCGGGAAATCATTCTTGAAAATGATGGTCTGAACAAAAATTCTCCTTATCAGAGAGGTGACAGTTCAGAATTCTACGCAGTTCCTCATTCCTAACAGCAGGACAGTTTGATTATTCGACTTAAATGCTGAGCAGCTTTCTACGCATCGTCAGTTATATGTAAAAGACAGGACGGGACCAAATACTCTTTTTATCAGAGTCGGCGTAAAGATTATTTAGACGTGTCGAAGCTACACACATTCAGACTTTATCACAGCAAAATACATATGGCAAATAATCAGATGCAAAAGAAGAAGAGTTTATTAATCATGATTACATATGAGGGAAATCCAGTCTACAAAGGGTTTTTTTTTCTCATCTTCATGATTACATATGAGGAAAATCCCGTCTATAAAGGATTCCCCATCTTCATTAAAAGATCATCCCCAGAATCTGTTCTGCCAGGTTCTCGCATGGGTGGAGATCTTTATCCGTCTTCTTCAGCAGTTAGTCGGTTTTTACGGCCGATTAACAAAAAAATGATTAATGACGGAAGGATACAAAATTGGGCATGTATCAATTACGTAAGCCCATCCTCCATACGCCATGACAGATTGAGTTGAGGTTTTAGACCCAACTCAATATTGGAAGACAAGGCTAGTTTGTCTGCTCTCGTCCACGAAAAACGGGAGAAAATACAGCTTGCAAGCTGTGTGGTCTAATGTGACCCTTCCTCTCTCCTGGACGAATCGCCATATGAAGTTGCTGATTATCTCGAGCAAAGAAAGCTATGATATTCTTCCATGATCCATCGTTGCAGAGGACTTTTGCTCGAAGACGCCTTCTTTTTCGGCTCCTTACATGCTGGAAGAACATGATCTTCTTCTTCCTCAAGTCGACCTAACAAACTCCGGCAATCATCTCTGGGTGGTGAAGGAAATGTGGGAAGAACAGGTTAACTCCTCAGCCTTTATATAGGCAAAAGAGAACACACCGAATCCCAACAAATCTCCAAAAGTCCGCCAAGAAATCAGCCTTGAAGAACGAGTCAGACTTGACCGTTTCATGCTTCATTCAAAGTGTTTCAAATTACGAGGAATTTGAAAACTTTGAAAGGGGTCTTGTAGAAGCATGAAAAATACGCTGCAGAGTTATACGCAGTGTTTCAGTGCTGTGTGGCGTAAAATATAACTTCAGAGCCTTCAGCGTACAACAGAGCTTTCTCGTTAACTATAGCGTAAAATATAAGCTCAAGGACAATTCGCGTAATACAGTATTTCTAGACTGCCTCAGCATAAAAAGGGTATTATACCGCCTTTATGGCATAAAACTCATCCGCTTTTAATGCAGCATGGAAGTGTACGAGGAACGCTTCGTATTCTTCGAATGAACCTGTCAGATCATGTAGTGAACCTGACTTCTGACAAAGAGTACTGCACGACTATCCAGACGACGACTGTAATGATGGTACGGCACAGAGACCCAAACCGTCGTTTAGTGACATTTCCTTGATACAAAGTGCTTTTACGCATGCAAGGGAATACGCTGCCTAGTTTTACACAGGCAGATATGAGCTTTTACGCTCAGCAGAAGACAAAACGAACGGCCACGTCAAAAGCTGCTCTTCGTACACAGCTCGAGGCACGTCGCTGCATTTAAATTGTACAGAGCTCGAGACACGTCTCTGCATTTAATGCTCAGAATGGTAGCAGATCTCTGCATTAAATGCACGAGATTTGATTATATCTCCAAAGACCGGGCAAGCCATAATTACGGCTAATACGTCTACATCATCACCCCTGCACATTACGCCATCAGGCTATTTTCAGCTATAGGAGCACGCTGTACGCCATCTCCTTGGAATACACCACCGGGATATTTTTAGCTATAGGAGCACGCTGTACGCCATCTTCTTGGAATACGCCACCGGCTATTTTTAGCTATAAAGAGCACGCTATACGCTATCTCCTTGAAATACGCCAACTCGAGCTATATTTGTATTGGTGCGTGATAAGGCTATTCGGTCAAAAATACGCTCAAGATCTCAGTCAAGGAAGGAGGATCAGCTATCTTTTACGCTAGCCACCTATCCACGCAGCATCAGGCTTCTACGCCTACAAGGCTTCTACGCCTACAACGCTTCTACGCCTACTTGGCTTCTATGCCAACTCGACAACCACTTGGCTTCTACGCCAACCTGACAACTATTTGGCTTCTACGCCATGGTGACAGTTATTGGTTTCTACGCCAACCTTTTCTACGCGAGGGACAGCTACCTATGTGGCTTGCATGCCATGATCTTTGCAGCAGTTATACGCATTATCTCTTAATGGGATACGCGTCACACGCTTATTCAAAGGATCATTTATACGTGGGTGGCAGTTATTGTAACCGTCGCGTAAAAAGTGCCATACTCTCCACTATCCGGCTTCTACGCCGACTGGATGGTTACTGTCACTAAAAACCTATAAATAGAGATCTCTATTGATAGAGGTCCAGGGTCGGAAGGGTTGAAAATTCTAAGGTCGGAAAGAGTTAAAAGGGGTCGAAAGTGTGGAGAAAAGAGCTCAGACAAAGAGTAGTGATCAACGATTTTGGCATCGAGCATCCACTCCCTCTTGTAATCTTTGTAGCATCTCCTTCTTCTATAGCACTTCTACATCATCGTGTGGTCCAAGCGACAAAGTAATCGACTGCAGATCAGACTCCTATAGCAATATTTCCAGATTAAAATTTGTACTTAATATCCTCGTATAGGATTAATAGTATTTCTTGTTTGTAAACCTAAAAAAGGATTTTGTATAAATCTAGTTTTATTTCTTCCATTTATTATCAAACAGCGACTGACCTACGCGAAAATCTTGTGCATGTTCTCAATGATCTCTCATCCATGCGACAGGGCCACGGGAAAATTTTATACTTGTTCTAGATGATTTCTCATCCACGCATCGAGATTGTGTACTTGTGTCTCTGTGTCCTTGGCATCATAACATAAGAACGATGGCACTCCCCTACCTCTAAGTAGAGCGCCAGCATCAGGAGGCCGTAGATTAATTCTGCCACTAATAAACTCCTTAGCAAGGGGAATAGTAGCCTTCAACATTTTCACAAAAGAGGAGGAAGCAGAGATACAAAGTTCTTTCTCATCCCTGAGCAGCCTATTTATAGGATCCAAGGACGCGTGGGGGAATTGAGGTGATGAACCAAGCAGCTAGAAGGATGAACCTGACACCTCAATTTATGTGATCCACTTTAATTTCCTTGGAAAATGATGCTACAAAACCCGTGTCAAAAGATGGCTTAGAATCCCAAGAAATTCGTTTAAAGATCGAGCCAAATCTTGGCATTAAATGCAAATTTGACAGTGTGGTAGACATATCCATGCGAATGTAAGCACATATGACAAGCCACCCAGATAGCTGCAAAAATCTTCATGCGACAAACAACCTATGCGTTCTCTTCTCACGCATTTTATTCAAAGTATTCCAAAACTTATCTGAGTTTGAAAACTTTTAAGGAAGTAAAATGAAAATGTCAAGTGACGCATAACATCATTGATGCATTATCACTCCAGTCAAGTCAGAGCATTTATGACTTTGACAGTAATAATGCTCTCAAATGCCTCAATTTTTATGCTGACCGTTGGCGTCAGTGTCCATGTCACCGCCATAATTACTTTTGGCACTACGCAGCCGTACAACGCTACGTATATGTAAGACAAAGCTCTCCATGCGTCTCTAGCCCCATGCATCCCAAACTCCATGCATTTTATGCGTCTCTGGCTACATGCATTCCATGCGTCTCTGGCTCCATGTGTCCCAGACTCCATGCATCCCATGCGTCTCTGGCCTATGCATCCCAGACACCATGATTCCAAAGCATCTCAGACTCTATGCGTTCAATATGGCAGTATTTCTCAAGCAAAAAAAAATTGCTGCAACTAGGAAGATTCTCTAACAGGCCAAGTTTCAAGCTAACCAAGTCACGTACCCCAAGGATGAGAAATTACATAATTTTCAGCAATAACAGATCCCAACTAAGACTCCACGTGGCAACTCGGTTGTGATATGTGTCCACGGTTGCAACTGCATCATGTTAAGGATGGACACGTGTCATCTCCAGCATCTATGTGCACATAGCACCTGTGCACATAGGCCCGTCAATATGAAGTCTATAAATAGTAGGGTTACATACCCACAACACACACAAACATACATAAGAGAGACTTCCAGAAAGTATTCTCATTCTCTCCTCGGACCGTCAACGGAGTAAAAAATATTGTACTTAAATTTTCTGTTTAAGACTTCTTTGTACTCTTTATTTTTGTTAAACAACAAAGCTTGTTCTAGCTTGAATCAATGGCAAACAATCATGTCTGTGATTTGAAGGAGGAACTCATCATTTGGGCAAGCCGCGTTCAAGTCATAAAAGTCAATACAGACTCAAATTTTACCATTTTACTTGATGATAGGAACAATATTAGCTACTCAATCCCGATGTTGCTCTTCGCAAATAAAGCTGCTTGTTATCAGCTTATTCACTTTAGATTCGATTGCGTTCATAATGTCAGGACAGAACACCCTTTGCTGTTGCTTTACCGGCTTAGCGTCCGACAGGATATTGAGCTTGTATATTGCGATTTGAGGATCCAAGCCTAGTATATATTCATAGCACCATGCGAAGACGTCTATGTATTCCCTTACCAACTGGACAAGAGATTTACGCTCTTCTGTGGAGAGATTTTTGCTGTTGAGATGGGTTTAGAAGAAGAGTCATCGAATTGGAGGGAGACCATATTTGCAGTGACTGTCTTGTCTTCAAAGTCTAAAGTGAGAGCTTTGGAGTCGAGCAGTCGTTGGATATGTCTCTTCAACACATAGAAATCTCATGTTGGATGATAGACATATCGGTGGTAGTAGCAATACTTAGGGTCGTCGACCTTATCTGCCTCGTCCGGTCATTTGATGTCGGGTAGCTAGAGCTTGTTGCCTTTCAGGAGCACATCAAAAATCTCGATGACATCATTATCGTCAAAAAAGTAAGTTTCCTTTGGCTTGGGTGCTTCTGTAAGCCTTTGATTAGGCATGGCCGGGCTCTTGGACATGTTGACAGTGGGATCTTGCTTCCCTTTATTGTCACGGCTGTTGGTGATGATGTTGTTGTTGAAGGGTCGCCTCCCTCTGACGTCGCTAATAGAGAACTATAGTCCCAGCAAACGGGCATCTTTTGCATTTTTCTCACTGGCGTCAGCACTTATAATGAACGTCGTCCAATCCTGAAGTGGGACTAAAGTTGTCCATAGCTTTACCGCAGGTAACAAATTCTTCCTGCAAGTGTCCATCAGATGGCTATCAGGGATGCCAAAGGCAGTTTCAGTACTTCCTGCCTGAATTGTTCCATGTGTACTCTCGGGCAAGTCCTTTCTCTTTTTGAACTATGTCCATGAGGGAGCTCATAGTCATGTCCATTCCATCATCGTAGAATCGAGAGAGCAAGAGGCATCAAAGATCCTCGAACGATAAATATAGTTGTCCGGGAGACTACAAAACCAGTACTAGGCTACTCCGGTCGTAGTTCCAAAAAAAATCTTGGTAAGGAGGGCGTCGTCGCGAGGTAGATGTCCCGTCATTGAATCAAAGTAATTCTTGTACTGAAAAGAAGATGTCTTTATGTCGAACAGAATCATCGAGTATGGCTTGTACTTGGGTGGATATACCATAATTTTTCACTCGGGAGGATATGGTTGTCGTATCCCGAGTTTCTAAAGCACGTCTCGGTTGTTCATCGAATCAAAATGAGCTCGCAGATCCCTGACCTATCGGATTGTCTTGAGCATCGTCCGACGGATAATCGCAGCAAGGTGTAATTGGCCCCAGTGATAAGAGCAGGAGCGGTCACACTCGACTCTTTGTTTCTCGGCTCTTATCTTGCTCGCCCCGAGATCCATGGTGGTTGTGGGACTATACTTGCCTTGAGGCCCAGCACAATTTGAGTCAGAGTCTGCATCTAGACAATCTTAGCTTGTTTTATGGCTTCAAGAGTCTTAAGACGTTGTTGATCACTGGAGGCTTGATTGTCCCCTTCCATGTACACAAGCATTATATGGGAAGAGATGGATGGGATTGTGGAAGCTTTACCTTCTGCCTCTGACTCCCGAGTCTCATTGTCTTCAGGGAAGGTAGGTATTATTGCGTCATCTTCGAAGTCTAGGGGACGGCTACCCCCAGCCTTGGTGAGTGTACTATACTGGCGGGATCAGCTAACTCCAGGTAGGTTGTTTTCCGTTCCTTGAGATTCACTGTCTTTCTGCAATGATAGATTGACATGAACATTAGAGGATTGCTACACCCAGTTCTTGTTCTCGAGCGAGTGTCTTGGAATACCCCCACGTTAGGTACTAGCTTATTCCTCGATGTACTGGTTGAGATTATCGGATTGGACGAGTTCCTCTTCCCTGATATCTTTCTCACAGAAGGAGACCGCCATGTTGAGCAGCATGAGGCAATAAGCAATTCCTCCTTTTCCTCATGCACTTGTTTCTTGCGACGCTGTCGGATTTATATAAAATATTGCAATCGCTCGAATACCGGTTGTCTGGTTGGAGGAACTGCTACTTTAGTACATCAATAATTGATAATGATGTTGGCACAAGTGTGTCCGGGAGGGGAAACTTTATGTGCAAGAGTTGTTTCTCTCGTCTTGCCCTTGTGACTTATCACATTATGCAGATCAGACGATGGAAGCTTCACTTTTATACCCATTTCATATGCTCGGCCAAACCTTGCGCATGAGTGTGAAAGTGAAAGTTTTGATCCCTAACCCAGTTCTTGCGTAAAAACTACACCCAGGTCGTTTGTGGAAGACTTAATGTGAGATGGACCCATTACATGCACGCCGCCAAGCTGAGCGCATGAGTCTTTCAACACAACTTTTGCTCCCCGACTTGTTTCTTGCACAAAAACTGCACCCAAGTGATTTCGGAAAGACTTTGAGGGTTGGCCCATATCTGACGCATGAGCGCATGGGACGTCCCTATAAAATTTTCTATCAGCAGCGCGTGTGACAACCAGTGGCACATGCTTTTGGGGGACTGCTTGCGCAGCCCTTCGAACGCACATGGCTCGAGTTATTTTGGATTTCTTTGAACTAGCACTCACTAGCGCATAGTATAAAGATTCCATATTGGTGCCATAGGAGACCCTGTCGAATACAAACTCTCTCTCTCTTTGGCTTTGCTGCATGCAGAAGGCCTCATGCGCCTGCAGTTTGATGCATTGTGCTTCTTCTTTGGCGTATCTTGCTATGGGCACATCTCTTGAGATTCAGCATTGTTCTTCTCAAGAGTGGTTGTGGAGACTGAGAAAGGACATGTGTCAATCTCATACACATCCTCAATGGAGGGGATTAGCAACGCATCATTCACTGACTGTGGGTGTGGCACAGCAGCCTTGACGACCCAAGTCTTGAGAGTCTTGCAAGGTTTTGCGGGCCTCGATGCGAAACTCGGCTTGTCCAGCATTTTCTCGAACACCTGTTGGTCGAAGCGAACAACCAACATTCTCTGGGTTGAACCCAGCTTGCTCTCCTCGGACCGTGTCACTAACTTCTTATTAGAGGAGAAGTCTTTCCCAGCAGAGTCGCCATTTTTGTCGCCATAAAAAAATACAAGAAAATTTGAACGAACTTTTTGTATTAATTGGAATAGAACAAAGAGTACATAAGAATATCTAATACGTAGAGTCTGAGTACAAATAAATTTGGTTAAGTGTGACGGTGGAGATCGAGCACTCAGCTAGCTTCTTTACTCCGTTGACGGTCCGACGAAAGAGAATCATGATGCCTCCAGGATCTTATGTATGCGACTCAATGGATGTCCCTCTCTCCTTTTGTCACTCCCTCTGGCCCCTTTGATCGTCTCTTTGGTCTCCTCTATGTGTGAAAATGCCCACTATTTATAGCCTTCAAAGGATCATGCGTGCTCATACATGCGCATGAATTTTATGCTGTCGTATGTCATCTTTAAAAAAGGCGGATGCAAATTTGTAGGCGCATGCTGCGTTGTGGTTGCCACATGGCAATTTGAGATCTGGGGTAGCTAATACCCATAATTCATATGACACATGTCATGTGTTGATTGCTCGAAGATCTTGGCTGTTAATAACATAAATATTCGATTGTGCGGGGTTTTTAAGGAACATTATCGCATAATAACTCCAGCGCATGGGGAATATTATCGCATGGGAACACTACCATATGGGAGTATTGGGAGTATTGTCGCATGGGACCTTCGTTGCGCTGTCGTGGATGATGTGTGCTCCTCGAAGTAGTCTGTCAGTGATGATGCATGTTTGTTTTTGGCGCATGTCTGTCTTTAGTACATGGCTTTGGCTTCCCTCAGTGCATGGCCTTTGACTGCATTTGGCTATGACTGTGTATGACTTGTGGTTGCATTTGGCACATTGCGTAGATTTTTCGTTCTTCTACACTAGTCTTGCCTTAGGATCAGTTTTATGGCATATGATAGTCCTGCCTACGTATGTTGCAGCTTGATGCAGCATGTCACAAAATACCAAGTAATACGATATAACTTACCAACTTACCATTCGTCCTTCCATGTCCAAGATAAATCAAGTTAACTAAGAACAAACAGATGTAATGAATTAAAGGATCGCATAAGAAAACACAAGTATTAAGAGAATATTTCTGTCTCAGGTGAATAATATACACAGATCACTCAAATGTGATGTACTTAGATTGTTCAAATGTGTTATACTCAGATTTTTTAGATATTTTAGATTAGTTATTTCAATGCAATGACTCACATGCAGATTGCCGCAATCGAGTCGACTTAATCTATATAAAATGGGTCGCTGGCATCACAAGCTGTTTGGACACGGGGTAAGTTGCTCTCAAGTATATGTGTAAACTATTAGGAGACACAAAATTGTCGGTATTGCGATGCCCCGTCGGGTATTGTCACCCCCGTCCCGATGGTCATCCAATACAATATTTCTCCCAGGCCGACACGATCTCGGTGCCCCGACGATCGTCTGAGGAATCATGCTTATTCGCAAGCTATCAGCAACCATAAAATCTCTTTTCTTTATTATTTTTAACGGGCTCCCAGAGACATTCTCTTTTCTTTCGACCTAACGGGCTCCCCGAGCCATAACGGACTATAAACTGGGTTGACGATGCTCCATGCAACATTAGTAGCGAGCCCCGCTGCACGTCCCCGGCATTCCCAGGCTATAGTCTTTCTTTTCTTCTTCCTTTTATTTCTTTACTATCTTTACATTATGCAGTTCTCGGTACGAAAACTGCCTTGGTGACCTTATGGTCCCGAAGCCTTTCCATATTTCTAAGATTTGGCTCGGAACGACTATTTCGATAGTCTTTATCCCTCAACTGAGTGAACCATTATTTTTGTCGTGCATCAACTCGTGGTACGATCTAAGTGGCAAGCATTACAATCATGGAAGTGAAGTTCTATGATGAACATGTAAACGGTCTACTTGTAACAAGCAATATTACTAATAAGAGTAGGAAGGTGCAATACGAGAGTTTAACTATGCTTTCAAGTTCATTTTCATGTTTTACACAAACATATAAAGAGTGAGATTATTCCCTTATAGCTAGGTGTGTTGGATTCTTTTATTATCATGCAAGGGTTATCGCCTAGCGATCTAGCATATATAGTCTATATTTTTAGCTGTGCAGGCTAAGCAAATAGAGATTCATCGGAGCCACCCACCTTAGCGATGTATCTCATCGACCGAGCGAGAATCTAAGCGTTCCTTTCAAAAGTCTAAGTCTAAACTTTTGAAGGGCCAAGTATGAATGCCTTTGCATCAAGAGAGTCATCTCGCCAAGCAAGACGGGACGGGTCATCGCACTTGCGCCGTTTGAATCGGTTCTCCGGACTGAGCGGACGGGTTATTACATCATCGGCTTTTATTGGCTTCCTAATTAGACTCGCAAGTTTCATCCTCAAAGGTACACTCCAATAAATTACTGGGAGTTCAAAAAATCTAACCCAGTCCGGCAATGAATGAAGCACTTTTCTCTCACAACTAGACTCAGGCGTCCACTCCTTCTTGATGACGAGTCTCCCGTCAAACGTCTAAGGCCCCCCTTGCAAGACTCGATCCATGTCTTTGCACAAACCAAAATAGATGTAATAGAAGCCATTTTCTCCCTCATAGAAATCCATGGAACCTTTGGGTCGCCACATGCGAGATGCATACGCCCTATTATACCCACAAAACAATCGGTTGCTCAATACATACAGTTTGATAGTGTTATGTCGATACTCGATCGTCTCCGTTATTTCCTCCGCAGGGAATGATGCCAGTTTTTTCTACCCCACAATCTTTGGTGCAACATACTTCATCTGGCCATTGGTCGGTTTAGCACCATTACGAAGCATGTCCGTCCAAGATTTGCTACGAATCGGATCTCCCATAGGGGCCTTCCCTTTATCCAACGTCGAAGTATTGTGACTAATGGATCTTCGATCCCCATTGCCAGCACCATTTCTCGTCCAGATGCTGGGAACCAGAACACCCCTGCTGAGATGCGCTACCGCCTCCCCTAGCGGAGCTTGCTGCCCGACTGAATGGCTCCCCTCCAAACGATCGATTTTGTCCATCCCTAAACTCCCTCCTCCTCCGACCGACCGCCGTCTACTCGCCGCCATCCTCTCGTGCTCCTACAGGGTTGACAGACTCCACCCCTCGCCCCGCCGTCGAGGAGGAGTCTGGATCCTACGTAGATCCAGTTCGGTTAGGATTAGCGCCATGCGTGCTAGGATTTTCGTCGCTCATAAATAAAATAAAATAAAATAAAATATTAATATATATATATATATATATATATATATATATATATATATATATATATATATATATTGTTAGATATACTTCTAGTCTTAGCAGTTTTTTTAAAATTACCATGTTATCATTCCTTATCGATTCATTGTCTCCATCGGACCGGCCTGGTCCAGGCCCAAAGTTCACTGGGTTTGACAGATTTTGGGCTGGGCCGAGACAGCCCGTAAAAGGAAACGGACCGGGATGGCCGGACTTTTAAGAAACTTCCAAACCTAGCCTGGACCGAGATCCGAATAACTTCGGGCCGGACCCGAACCTGGCCCACAGACTGTCAAATTTAAAAATCATAATATATATATATATATATATATATATATATAAACGTACTATGTAGACTATATTTATATGTGTATATAACATAAAATAAAATGAGTTTAATGATTAGTAGGAGAAAGTATGGAGTTTAGGAGCAAGTCTGCGGTTCGAATCTAACCATCTACTTTTTACAATTTTTTATGTATATATTTACTTATTTATCCGGTTTAAAATTGGACCTATTGTCCAGCCGGGTAGGACTTGCGGGCCGGAGTAGCAAAATCCAGCCTGGACCTAGTATGGATCTCTGGACGGACTGGGTCTCGAGCCTAGAAAATAAACCCAGTCTGAACTTGTTCACGTTGTGAGCAGGACCGGGTCGGCCCGTTGACCGGGCCCGGGCCGGCCCAGCCTAGGTTTGACCGTATCGGATCTGGGCCGCTCAAACCATTACACCTTGACTTATCGATACATGTATTAGCATGTGATCCACTAGTTTACAAGTTGTCGTTAAGTATGTTGTTTATAATCATATCTTTAAACTCAAAAGATTAATCTTAGCATGAGCGATACATAAGCTATTGTTTTTATAATCTTATGTTATATCTGTACCAATATAAGGTGGCTTAAAAATCGTTCAAAATTGAGTCGTCTAAGCCTTCTATAAATACTTTATTAATTATTTAAAAAAATTAACTAATTATTTTACTACCTAATATAATTTACTCATAACTAAATAACTCCAACTCTAGTGATTAATGTGGGAGACATTTTTTTTATTTTTGACTGTTTGAGTTCAATTCCTAGAAATAACAGTATTTATAATAAATTCGTATTTTTTTCAACAATATGTTTTATGTATGTACAATGCACGTGCACATGACTAAGTATAATAAGAAACTTCTAGGCTTTAATGTGAAATTTTATTTTCCAAAAGTACAATTTTAAACTTTATATATATATATATATATATATATATATATATATATATATATATATATATATATATATGTGACCTCTAGTTTAAGTGTAAGGAGGAAGGCATCCTCCTGGAGATTGCAGGTTCGAACAACGGGAGAAGCACTTATATTTCTTGTGGAGGATTTAAGTGAAGCATAGTGTGGTGGAGTCCGGATGGGAGTACGATACGGTGCGGGACCTTCGAGCCGGAAAGTGGTATTCGGACTGAATATATATATATATATATATATATATATATATATATATATATATATTCAAATTTCATACCCGTAAACATTGAATGTGGGCTCTTTGTCTCAATAGCCCCCGACCATGAACTATTCTACCTCTTTTATGTAATAATTAACTGATAACGTCCCTATTGACTACAATTCAAGAAGACATGGTCTCTTTTTCTTTTATTTTTCCAATACATGTCTCAACCTTCGCATACAAAACCTAGCTATCTCCTAGCATTTGTTATGTACTTATTCTCCATCATCCATAGCCCAGTATCTTAATGTAATCGGGTTCATTTGAGGATTATTTGGATTACTATTTCTAATATAATAGGGTTTTCTACGAATTTTCATAGCTCTTGGGGTTAGTTCGATGGTGATAACCTAGTTATATAAACCTTGAAATTAAGCGCATGATGTGAACTCAGAGAAGACTACCTTTCCTTTTCAATACTATGCCTCCTTACCTAGTTGCCTTTGATGTCAAGGTGTGTATTGGGCCGGTTCGGACCGTCCCGTGGTCCGGGTCAACCGGACTTGATCGGATCCGGTTCTGGTCGGACTTAATTCGAAGAGAGCGGCGGGCTGGTCCGGTCCGATCTGGTCAACAAATAATCCGATCTAGTCCGGACCCATGACCTGGTCAGGATAGGATGGGGTCGAACCGGTCTGGGTCCGGACCGGTTAACGGTCGTGCCGGACCTGCACGATTTTTTTTTTCCAAAAAAACAAAAAAACAATATATATATATATATATATATATATATATATATATATATATATTAAAGTAAATAAAAAAATCGGATCGGTCCGGACCTGCAAAGTTGTACATCGGACCGGGCCGGGCTAGGCCGGACATACTGGACGATTTTGCCAACCCAGTCCAGACATGCGGAGGAGGTGGGCCTAGCCGGTCCGGATCGTTAACCGGGTTCGGACTTGTCCGGACCGAATTTGACCATGCCAAATTCGTGACGGGTTTCGGACCGACCGTCCATTTAGACACCTTGACTTTGATGTAAAACACCTCCCAATCGATCCTTCTTATTTATCACATATCATCGATCTTCAGGACACACCTCAACCCTCTATAAATATAAACGTAAGTAAATAAATAAATAAAGTTAATTAAGTTTTGTACTAGACGTTTTGATTGGACCTGGATGAAAAAAATTAGCTTACAATCGTTACACTAGACACTTCAAACTTCTACATCCAGCAAATGATAAAAGAGAATACGCTGGTTTTGTTCCCGTTTGAATTGAATATTATACATTTTATTTGTCATTTTTTACCAGCCAATTCCATCCAACACAATATCAAAAAGCTGTGGCTAAATTTGAATTTGATACCTTAAATTCAGGTTTTTCAATTTAATTCCCTAAGAGTCTGCTTGAGTTGAGGACTAAGAGAGTTAAGTGAGAAAAAAAAAATCATACTTAATTTGAGGGTGGAGATTTAGAAGGAAAAGTAATAAAGGGTTAAGTGAAGGTTTGTTTAACCCTCTTTTATCCATTTTTTTAACCCGCCAAATGTATGTGTGTGTAGGGAGGGGGGAGGGAATTAACGAGACGAAAATGAAGAATTTTGTTTAAAAAATAATAAATACATCCCCACTTAATTCTTTTCTCTACTCAAAATCTATAATCCAAACAAGAGTTATTAAACACACCCTACTTAACTTTTCCTCCAATCAAAACAAGGTTATATGTATTGACTTTCCTTCCCCTCATTTAACTCTACCTCCATGAAACCTGCTAATTTTTTTTCTCCTCAATCCAAGCAGATCCTAAACTTTAAAACAAGACAACTTGATACCATCAACTATTGAATATTTTTAACTTGGTACCCTCTGTCAGTCAGGAGTTAATTTTTTCGTTAAAAAAAAAATGATTAAATTATCCTTCCCTCCCCTCTGACGTTGTCGTCAATACTGCCGAGGAGGAGGGGGGAGAGGAGAAATAGAAATATTTTGATCATTTAGTATTTGATGTTAACACCGATAGAATATTAAGTTGTATAATTATAGTTGTCTAGCTATTTTTTTAGTCTAATGTATCAAGTTGAAAAACTTAGAATAGTTGAGAGCATCAAGTTGAAATTTAGCCAAAAGCTATGCACCAAAAACACTCAAGGAAAGCACCACTGAGCTTTCTACTTAACCATTGAAGTTGAAAGTATAATAAATGGGTTATTGAGATATAAGCCTCTCAAAATCCTGTTGGTTTTAACATAAGCCTCACTTTTATTTATTTATTTATTTTATTTTCATAATTTTTATTTTTATTTTTGAGATATCCGACGATACGTACGAAACTTTACGTACGTTGCGTTACATGTCATTTGAATCCACTGTTCCATACTTATTTGTTACATAAGCCTCATTTGAATCTTGCTATTTGGAAGAAGATCCCTTTTTTTTTTTAAATTATTGGCTATAAATATATTTTTACCATTTTGTCCCTCCATATATATATATATATAT
>JAYESA010000005.1:46492470-46503499 GCA_036927795.1 Iris macrosiphon | reverse complement strand
TACATAAGCCTCATTTGAATCTTGCTATTTGGAAGAAGATCCCTTTTTTTTTTTAAATTATTGGCTATAAATATATTTTTACCATTTTGTCCTCCATATATATATATATATATATATATATATATATATATGTCCCACCTTTTATCCTTTAAATAGATTTAACAATTTACTTGATAATTGTATTGAAAAAATATTTTAAATAAAATTTTATTACACCTATGTGGCATCAATTTTTTTTTCTAAAGTCACGATAGGGTTGGAGATGTGCTTAGACTACTAGCCTTGGCAACACAGGAGAACAAACTCAACCTTGTGAGAATAAACCATCTTAGTCAATATCAAGTTCGATCAAAGAAAGGAATCAATCAATTTTAAAAATAAGTGTGCTCTCCTTGATCCCCACACCGTTGTTTAAATAAAAGAAAAATAAGGTATATACCTTTGAATTCAAACACCAA
Source organism: Iris macrosiphon (assembly GCA_036927795.1). NCBI lineage: Eukaryota > Viridiplantae > Streptophyta > Magnoliopsida > Asparagales > Iridaceae > Iris > Iris macrosiphon. The sequence continues at coordinate 46,503,041 of JAYESA010000005.1, read as the reverse complement.
CTATAGTAATAATCAGAGAATACATAAAATAAAAATATATTGCTAAATGGGTTGCTATCAGCGAAAAGCAGTGTGTCGTTCCCTTCCAATCACTGGAACACAAAGATGAGCACACTATTATTGGCTCCTCTATTGAATTCAATAATATTGGTTCAATCACCAACCAAAAATAAACTTAACAGGCTGAATTTATTTATTTATTATTATTTTTTTGCTAACGACATGTTGAAATTATTGCCGGGGACAATGATAACAATAAGGTTTTGTCCTACGTATAACTGTATCGTATGTTATTGGAGATGTCTGAACGGATCGTAGAGGAGATATTGTTATTCCTTCAGACAGATCTTCAGATGATTGAACAGATACAAAAAAAATAAAACTATGAACGAACTTGTTAGGATGATACAAGATCTTTCTGAATGGAGACCTAAACTCAAGTCAAAACTCTGAACGAGCTTGTTAGGATGTTACAAGATCTTCCTGAACGGAGATCTAAAACTCAAGACGAGTGCCAACTCTAGAAAGCAACTGGCCGAAATAAGCGTTATTCTTTCTTGCAAACGCAGTTGCAATTGAGATAGAAAAAGAAAGAAGAAAGAAGAGATGAAGACAAAATAAAATTATTCTTACTGGGACGGTGAAGACTATCATTGCTCAAAACAAGATTCGTCCTCTATCGACGATCTGCTCCTAAGAGCCAACAAGTTCACAACTAAAGTTCTGGAACGCTCGTAGTCACCTCTTTGTGTGACTCGAACAGACTCTTTTTAGACTCATCTTCTTCAATTTTTGGTATATCTCAAAAGGAGGTTAGAGGGCTCTTTATATAGGGAATGATGGAAGCTCATCCTCCGCTTCTTTTCGATGTGGGACTAAAAAAATAATATACAAAATTAATGTCCCACAATCGTATCCCAATGCATAGCCCGCTCAGCTTCCGTTCAACGCCCGTTCAGTACCCGCTCAGCGTCCATTCATGCAACACGCGCATACAACCCGAGCATAAAACTCGTGCATAAAACGAGCGCACGAGCGCAACAAAAATGCACAAGCGCCTTGCGACAATGCTGATGTGCTAAGTGTAAAGTGCACCAATAAAGTTTCACTTTGCGCCCTTGAGTCCGAGTCCGGGTCGCTAAGCCCCCTTGGACTTAGCTCCTATGGCATAATTTTCAAGAGCATGACAAAAAGCTTAAAAGCCTTCATTGAGCAGTTAATCATTTTTTCTCCAAATAAAATGTCACTACCCAATTCTAGAAAATAGGATTTATTTTTATTTTTATTTGGTAAATTGTATATTGTTTATAATTAATTATATTTATATTTAATTAGTGATTGTATTAATTTTCTATTGGTTGTTTTAGGGTTTTGGCTAGTCTGGACCCATGTCAGACCCTAGTGGACCCATGTCCGATCCAACCAACACCCTTGTGAGGCTTATTTTTGGGTTTAGAATTATTATTATATTTTATTTTAGTTAGTTGGAGTAATTAGGAGTTAATTTGAGTGCTTTTGGAACCCCAAACCCAAATTTCAATTAGAATGACTTAAGGAGAGGGCATTTTGGTCTTTTGGTATTATGTAATATATTCCTACATGTGTGGCCGGTTCCCCCAACCCCTTTCCAGACCGAAACCAGCCCCCCCCCCCCCCCCCATTCTTCTCCACTTCTTCTTCTTCTTCTTCTTCTCTTCTTCTTCTTCTTCTTCTCCACTCTTTCTTCTTCTTCTTCTTTTCTTCTTCCCACTTCATATTCCAAGCAAGTAAGTTCTCAATTTCTTCTTCTATTCTTCATGGATGTGAACCCTAACCCTATACTTTTTCTTAACCTAGATGTTTAGAGCCTAGATTTAGTGTGGAGGCTTGATTTGGAGGCTTGGAGGCTTGAGGGTGGTAATTTTAAGGGTTTTGGAGACTTTGGCCTTGGGATTCCAACTCCCAAGAGGTAAACCCTAACTTTCCTCTTAGTGATTACTCTTATATAGTATAATTAGTGATTTAGAACCTTCCTAGACCTTAAGGCTACCCGTGGGAGAAAGTTAGAACTAGTTTGGTTGTGTTTGGAGACTTTGACATTAGGTTTTGTGTCAATTTTGGGTAAAATCCGAGATTGACCTAATTTTGGGTGATGCCCTAGGTTAGACGGACCTAGGTAGACGTGCTTGGGTGTCTTGGGGGTAAGTACGTGTCTCCGTTCGGACATGTGAAGTCGTGTCGCTGAGAAATGGACGTTTCGAACGTTTTGGAGATTTTCGTCGTCGTAGGTTCTATGTGCGTGCGCGTTTTTGCCACGGACCTAGAATCGACGAGTTAGCATTTTTTCTAGGATCTAGACATCGTTTAGAACCTGTGGATAAATTTTGGGCCGATTCTAGAGTTCTCGGGTTGTATTTTATATATTTATATATGTTTATTGGTGTGTGGGTCGTTGGGCGTGCGTTGGTAAGTGTTGTGTGTGTTGTGTATTAGAGTGTGTATATATGTATGTATGAGTTTATATATATGTATATGTGTCTATATATATATAAATATGTGTTTGTATATATGTACGAGTGTGTGTATATCTAAATAGATATGTCTTTGTATATGTGTATATGTGTATATGTATATATATATATATATATATATATATATATATATATATATATATATATATATATATATATATATATGTGTGTGTGTGTGTGTGTGTGTGTGTGTGTGTGTGTTTATATATATATGTGTGTGTGTGTGTGTGTGTATGTATATATATATATATATATATATATATATATATATATATATATATATATATATATATATATATATATATATATATATATACATACACACACACACACACACATATATATATAAACACACACACACACACACACACACACACACACACACATATATATATATAATGTGTGTGTGTGTGTGTGTGTGTTTATATATATGTGTGTGTGTGTGTATGTATATATATATATATATATATATATATATATATATATATATATATATATATATATATATATATATATATATATATATATATATATATATGGGTTTGTGTGTTTGTATATATATATAATAGCCTAGATATATAACTAGGAATATATGTGTTTGCATAGATAGATAGCTAGATGGGTAGTTAGTGAGAGATGGGTGGATATCTCAATACCTTGAGATATCAAGGTATCTCAATACCTTGAGATATCAAGGTATCTCAATACCTTGAGATACCCAAGGTATTGAGTATCGGGTAAGGTTTTTGAGCAATTGCCTAAGTTTGAGTTTAGAGTTAAGTTTTTATGTATATGTGCATATATTTGCGCATTCTAGCATAGGTTTTAGCGGGTATAGGCGGGGTGCGTAGCCTAGGTTGAGATATTGGATACCAAGGGTATCCCGGTATCTCGAAGAGGCGAGTTTGAAGGTTTACTAGCTTAATGAGCTAGTTTTGACCTAGAATTTTAGGGGCACCCTAGTTTGACCTAGAGTTGACCATAATTGTCCTCGTTGACCATAAAAGTCAACGTTTGACCTAGTTTTGACATAGAGTTGACTTTTTGGACCCCGGGTTGACTTTTTGATCCAAATTTTACCGGTTTAACCCGTTCGACCTAGAATAACCCTAGAAGCCTATTTTTAATTATTTTATATCAGTTTAACTCTTTAGAACCCCGTTTAATCTTGCTTTTCGCAATAGGTTCTTGCGACGCCAGTCCGGATCTCGATCCTCATCAGTTGCTCAGGATGTCAGGCGAGTACATACCTCTGATCGTTTCCATTTCATGATAGCGTTTATATCACCTGTTCTAGAACTGTAATACTTGATTTTGACACATTGTTTCACGAGCTGGTACTAGTGGATCCTGTCATGAGATGCTATCCCCCTTACCGTGTTCAACGGGTACTCTATCACGTATATTTCATCATGTGCTTCGGGTATTGATTCTCATGTGCTATCATGTGCTTCGTGTGCTCTCGCCTTCATGTGTGCGAGTTATTTATCATGTACGTAGCGTGTCATGGTTGGATCAAGAGTATTAGTGGGGGAGGGGAGTATGAGTTGGTTATGTGATCAAAGCCAAACAATATTCATGTGTATGTCGGTTATGCAACTCACGCATAATGGAGTTATCGTAGATTATTTATGTGCAACCTAAGCCGATCACATAACGAACTTATGCTCAAGGCACTTAGCTTGTATTCCTATTTTCTCACATGCAGTTACTTCTCTACTACTTGTATTGTTCCCCAGTTTTATATTGTAGCTACTTTATCTGTTCCATCATGTATTTATTTCCTGTGCATCTTGTATACTTTTCTATTGCTAGTCATATATACCTTACCATATATTTGGAGTTGCTTTCAGAGTTATGTACTTCGCTCCAGTCCTGACTGGGCATATTTTTTCTAGAGGATCTTGAGAATTTTTGTCCGACATTCTACGGACCGGGCGTCGAGGAGTGTTGTGACCCGGAGATCGAGGAGGAGCCCGTCGAGGAGACGCCATTAGCACCCTAGTTTGCTAGATGGGTTTTCCTGGGTTGTTCCCAGTTGATATTTTGGATGACTGTATTTGTTATTTTGTTGCTTCTATGATGTTGTAGACTTTAGGCTTGGACTGTATATTTGGATTTGTACTTGCTCTTTGGTTCTTGTTTCTTTGTGATATCTTATCGTACTTTTACTCTTCCCCTAGTTATTGTGATTGAGGCATATATATATATTGCGTGGTTGCCCTCCTTTTGGAGAGGTTATATTGATTGATTATTGTGAGATAGATATTATGACCTAGAACGGACCTTTACAGCATTCTACCGCCAATTCTGCGGCGTAGGCTGGACGTACCCACGACTCATGCCCGATTTTTTGGGTGTGGGTCGTGACACATTTTTGGTGGCGGCCCATGCATAGTCTAGTACGCAGGTCTAGATTCTAGGTCTACCTGCGATAGGATATAGGAGATAGGTTGAGAGAGAGTGTGCTCAATCACAACTAGGACCCTTCCCGATTTTTGTTATCTTAAATTTTTCTAAAATTGTTTCTTTTACAATATTACTGTCCTTTATTGATGATATCCTATCTTGCACCGTTGGTGACGTGATCTCAGGTTCTGTTCTTCTTGATTTTATTCTAGCACTTGCTTTATTTGATTTCGGTGCTTCCCATAGTTTTGTGTCTGTATCTTTTGCTGTTAGACACCATCTTATTGTTGAACCTTTAGCTAGACTCTACAAGATCATGACCGGGGGTGGGAGGCCGGGAGTTGAGTGTGTGCCTACTCGTAATGCCACTTCCGAGCTACAACATTGTACTCGAGATGGATTGGTTGAGTATGTATTGTGCTAGTATAGATTGTCGTGGAAACAGAGTGTTGTTTAGTCCGCCGGGTGAGCCAAAGTTTGAGTTTGCCAGAGGAGCAGCGGAGCAGAGCGAGGGAGTCTTCTGTGGAGCCCTGGTGGTAGAGCAGAGGTTGCAACATCCACTGATAGCGGAGTTCATGGATGTCTTTCCGGAGGAGTTGCCAGGGTTACCTCTGGATAGAGATGTGGAGTTCTCTATAGACTTGGTGCCAGGCGCGGAGCCGATATCCCAGCATGTCTATAGAGTCAGCAACAGTGAGCTGATAGAGTTGAAGAAGCAGGTGGATGAGCTTCAGGACAAGGGATTTATCAGATCTAGTTCTTCTTTGTGGGGTGCTTCGGTACTTTTTGTGCTGAAGAAGGATGGGTTGATACGGATGTGTATCGACTACAGGGCTCTGAACAACCTCACAATCAAGAACAAGTATCTGCTGCCGCGTATTGATGATCTCTTTGATTAGTTGAGCGGAGCAAGGGTATTTTTCAGGATTGATCTGAGGACAGGCTACCACCAGGTGAAGGTCAGGCGGGAGGATATTCCGAAGACAACTTTTCGGACCAGGTATGGACAGTATGAGTTTATGGTGATGCCGTTTGGGTTGACTAATGCCTCGGCAGTGTTCATGAATATGATGAACAAGGTGTACCATCATCATCTGGACAGGTTTGTAGTGGTGTTTATAGATGACATCTTGGTGTATTCGAAGACCTCAGAGGAGCATGAGGAGCATCTAAGGATATTGCTGGAGACTCTCAAGAAGGAGAAGCTTTATGGAAAGCTTTCGAAGTGCGAGTTCTTCCTTGAAAAAGTTGAATTCCTTGGTTATGTGGTGACTGAAGAGGGGATCTCGGTGGATCCGAGGAAGATCATGGCAGTTGAGGCATGGAGTGCTCCGAGTTCAGTAGCAGAGGTCAGGAGTTTCCTGGGACTGGCAGGTTACTACAGGAGATTTGTTCAGGATTTTTCCCGGATTGCAGAGCCGTTGTCTAGGCTGACCCGGAAGGACATGGAGTTTGTTTGGTCAGAGGAGTGCCAGATCGCCTTTGATGAGCTGAAGAGGAGGTTGACGACAGCTCCAGTGTTGACGTTGCCATCAGGGTCTGGAGGTTTCACTATCTATAGTGATACATTGGGGAAGGGGGCTGGGTTGTGTGTTACAACAGAATGAGAGGGTGATTGCCTATTCTTCTAGGCAATTACGTCCTCATGAGAAGAACTACCCTACCCACGATTTGGAGTTGGCAGCGGTCATCTTTGCTCTGAAGTTGTGGAAACACTATTTATACGGAGAGCTTGTGAAGATCTTCACAGACCACAAGAGCTTGAAGTATGTGTTTACCCAAAAAGAGCTGAACATGAGGCAGAGGAGATGGTTGGAGTTGATGAAGACTTCGACATATTATTGCAGTACCATCTAGGGAAGGCGAACGTAGTTGCGGATGCGCTGAGCAGATATCCGGTAGCTATGTGCCTGACTACAGATCGTTATCTTCTAGCAGATCTAGAGAGCTTGGGCATTGAGGTGATAGTGCTTGGAGTTGAGATACAGATGTGGGGACTACAGATTCAGTCAGAGTTGGTAGACCAGATCAGGGCTACACAGTTTGAGGATGAGTCCCTGAGGAGCATCAGGGAGCAGGTTCAGATTGGATTATCAAATGACTTCACCATTGCTGATGATGGTTCATTGCGGCACGGTACCTGGTTGTGTGTGCCGAGTGGGTCGTTGCGCGAGAAGGTTCTTCAGGAGGCGCATTGATCCCAGTACTCTATGCATCCAGGTGCCAACAAGATGTATAGAGATCTGAGAGAGCATGTATGGTGGTACGGGATGAAGCGGGAGGTAGCATGCTTCGTATCCCGATGCTTAGTGTGCCAGCAGGTGAAGGCGGAGAGGCAGAGGCCAGGAGGTTTGCTCCAGCCGTTACCCATTCCGGAGTAGAAATGGGAGCATGTGACCATGGATTTTGTTTCTGGACTTCCCCGTTCTCCAGGAGGGAAGGATGCGATTTGGGTCATCGTAGACAGGTTGACCAAATCGGCCCACTTTCTACCATTCAAAGTGGGTACATCTACGGAGAGACTAGCAGAGATGTATGTGCGCCAGATAGTCAGACTGCATGGAGTACCTGTGAGCATAGTATCAGATCGGGACAGTCGCTTTACTTCGCATTTCTGGAGGAGTCTGCAGCTAGCTTGGGCACCCAGCTCAAGTTTAGTACTGCATATCACCCACAGACAGATGGTCAGTCAGAGAGGACCATCCAGACACTTGAGGACATGCTTTGTACTTATGTTATGGATTTCAGAGGCTCTTGGGAGGATCACTTGTACTTGGTAGAGTTTGCTTACAACAACAGCTACCAAGCCAGTATCAAGATGTCACCTTTCGAGGCATTGTATGGACGAAGGTGTCGTACTCCGTTATCATGTGATGATGTAGGCGAAAGAGATTTGCTTGGCCCGGAGATGGTGGTTGATGCAGCGGAGAAGGTCAAGCTCATTAGAGATAGACTTCGGGTGGTGCAGGACAGGCAGCGACATTGGGCCGATAGCCACCGGAGACCTTTGGAGTTTGAGGTATAGCTTAGAATCTAGATTTTATTCTTGTGTTTGCTTGTGATTGCTTGTTTTAGATTAAGTGCCGAGACCTTGTTTGTGCTAGGTTGGAGATCTGGTGTTCCTGAGGATTTCTCAGACGTGGGGCACTGTTCGCTTCGGTGGAGGCGGGAAGCTTAGCCCATGTTTTGCCGGACCCTTCAGTAGCCTTGAGAGGGTCGGCGCTGTGGCTTATATGCTAGATTTGCTGCCTACGCTAGAGGGAGTTCATGATGTATTCCACGTGTCGCAGTTGAGACGGTACGTGGCGAATCCCAGTCACGTATTGGATCACTCAGAGATCGTGGTGGGCCCTACTCTTAGCTATCCAGAGCAGCCTGTGGAGATTATGGATCGGCGGGAGAAGGTGTTGAGGAACCAGACTATTTCCTTGGTTCGCGTCGCGTAGAGGCATCACTCTCCAGGTGAGTCGACCTGGGAGAGGGAGGATGAAATGCGCGAGCGATACCCCTATCTTTTCGAGCCCTGAGGTATGGTTCTTTTCTTTTCTTGCATTCCTGTCCTAGTTTCATCTTTTTAATTTCGAGAACGAAATTATTTTAATGAGGGTAGACTTTTCACTACCCAATTCTAGAAAATAGGATTTTATTTTTATTTTTATTTGATAAATTGTGTATTGTTTATAATTAATTATATTTATATTTAATTAGTGATTGTATTATTTTTTTATTGGTTGTTTTAGGGTTTTGGCTAGTCTGGACCCATATCAGACCCTAGTGGACCCATGTCCGACCCAACCAACACCCTTGTGAGGCTTATTTTTGGGTTTAGAATTATTATTATATTTTATTTTAGTTAGTTGGAGTGATTATGAGTTAATTTGATTACTTTTGGAACCCCAAACCCAAATCCCAATTAGAATGACTTAAGGAGAGGGCATTTTGGTCTTTTAGAATTATGTAACCTATTCCTACATGTGTGGCCGGTTCCCCCCAACCCCTTTCCAGACCGAAACCAGCAGCCCCCCATTCTTCTTCAATTCTTCTTCTTCTTCTCCACTTTTTCTTCTTCTTTTCTTCTTCCAACTTCCTATTCCAAGCAAGTAAGTTCTCCATTTCTTCTCTTTCTTCTTATATTCTTCATGGATGTGAACCCTAACCCTATACTTTTCCTAACCTAGGTGATTAGAGCCTAGACTTAGTGTGGGGGCTTGATTTGGAGGCTTGGAGGCTTGAGGGTGGTGATTTCAAATCGTGTCATGGAGAAATGGGCGTTTCGGGCGTTTTGGGGGTTTTCATCGTCTTAGGTTCTATATGCGTGCGCATTTTTGCCACGGACCTAGAATCGACGAGTTAGCATTTTTTCTAGGATCTAGACATCGTTTAGAACTCGTGGGTAAATTTTGGGCCGATTCTTAGTAGGTTTGGTGTGCGTTTCACGAGGTTTTGCGAACCGTACACCACGTGTTCGTCGAAATAACCGAATGGCCATTTCGACTTAGTTTCTTGGTTTTGGGCTTGTGCGCGCGTTGGGTTAGCTTCGGGGAGTGTGTGCTAGAGTTCTTGGGTTGTATTTTATATATTTATATATGTTTATTGGTGTGTGGGTTGTTGGGCGTGCGTTGGTGAGTGTTGTGTGTGTTGTGTTGTGTGTTGTGTGTGTTGTGTATTAGAGTGTGTATATATGTATGTATGAGTTTATATATATGTATATGTGTCTATATATATATAAATATGTGTTTGTATATGTAGCGCCCCGTTCTCCCGATGCGGAGAGCGCGGCTAAGAAACACAAGTCGGTATCTTTCGATCGGGATAGATTGAATTAAGAACTCGTCCTCGTTATGGATTTGTTTCTTCGGAATCGATTCCCATATTCAGTGGACTGCGCCCCCGGGATCGGCTTAGCGGCAGAGTCAGGAGGGACCTCTCCGCTGCTATCTTTTATTGCCTCGATTTTCGATGTCGCTTGTTGCTTTCGTGCTTTGAGTTGGTTTTGGAATTTGCTTGTTTTCCTTGAACGGTTTCGATGGTTTTCATTATTTTCATTCATTGAACTGCACTTCAATTCTGAGATTTGGAAAAAGGGAAGAGGTATTGATCGAGCTATTCGTAATGCAGGTGAACGAAGCTTCCTCCTTCTTTATATAATACTTTCCATTCCAAAGAACGGAGTCGTGAAGCGCCTCTTTCCTTCTCCTTCCAAAATCTAAGTGAGTGGCTACCAACCCGATTAGCTAGTCCTGCTTCCAAGCTTCACAGCTAATCAATCTGCACTCTTCTTTGCCCCGATCAAACGATACCAAATAATAATAAAAGAAACCAAGATAAAAGACAAATATACTTGGTTATTATGCTTGTCAATCAAACCTGTGAACTGTTGCCTTATCGTATGCTTGTTCGTGCAAATGTTCTATAAAACGTGCTAAGTATAGAACACATCTTGTATATGCATAATTATTCAGGGAGGCTATGCAAAATAAATTATGCAATACTGCTTGTCGTGTACTCGTGTTCTTGCACTCGTGTTGCATCTAATGCATGACTGTTAACTTGTTCATCGTGTTCGATCATGGACAACTTGTGCACAAGGTATTGGTTCTGCGGACGGTCGCTAGGGCACTGGCACCGATCCGATCCGGGCGGAACTCGTAT